>SCLH01063443.1:0-18558 GCA_004367855.1 Oikopleura vanhoeffeni
CAAATTAACCCTAAATTCGTGTTATTTATGCACTTGTGCGTCAGAATCGGCGAAAATGAGAGAGTTTTTAATTTTCTTATTCACATTTGATAACTTTTTATAAAATTGTTTTTATAGGACAGTAGAAAATTCTTTGTATAATATTATTATCATAGAAAAAATGTATGTTGATAATGAATCGTCGATTATATGCTTGATTCAAATGCAACACCACGGATGGTGCAAAGACACTACGGGTCCAGAGATTGTCGGCCACTACGGGAGTTAACTTAAACGTAATATGATCTAATCATTGACGATTCATGATATATTTATAGAGAAATCTCGATTTCAAATTTAGAATTTTGCTGATGACCCATACTTTGTGCTGGAAGCCAAAGTTGAAAACTACAAATATGAAAGTCGTCCCAAAGAACCTTTTTTTGAAAATAACTGTAATTTTCAAAAAAAAAGGAACAAACGCGTATGTCGACAAAGTAGAGCGTTAGCTAGATCGACCACGGTGCGTTATTGTTTAACCTATGTACTCGGCATTTCTTAACAGCCCTGTACTCAAACAAGTGCAATTCGGCACTTCATAACTTTCAAACTCGTCTCAAATTCCCTCTACATGATACGAAGTTATAATTTAGCTTCTTTTAAAGTCGGAACAATTTTGTGTAAGACTAAATTAATACTGAAGCCTAATTCATTTCATAAGTTTTAATTTATGCAAGAAAAATATTTGATATTTTGGAATATTTTTTTGATTAGATTATCGCTTTCAGTGATAATGGCTGTTTAGCCGAAACGTCGAATAAACACTATCTTTTATAGAAAAGATATAATAATTTTATGTCCCAAAACCACTCAATACATCAAGCAGTTTCGTCGCTCTTAGGAGAAAAATACTATCATAATTATCTTTCAACAAAAGTCTTCACAATTGCAAAAAATGTCTTTCAAGTTCAAAAACTCATTTTATTTTTTAAGTTTTACAATTTCGACTTAATAAAATCCCTATAATTCTCGAACCAGAGAAGTCAGCAGAACCATTTTTCAACCAAAAGATGGAAAATTGTGCAAAACTTCAGCATTATAAATTCAATAAAAGTTGTGCATAATTTACTATACAAACGACGCGCTGAATGACCAATCAATAGTAACTGGAACTGTCTGAGTACACGGGTTAAGGGAGAAAAACACGTTCAATACTGTTCAAGGTCAGTGTGTAGTGCTATTTGGGCTATTTGTAGTTCATCTTTAAAATGGAATCAAGTTTGAAGCTGAAACAATGTGCCAAATTCTCACTTTAAGGGGTTTGTGGGTGTAAAAATAAAGGCTATTGCAAGCAATTTGAAATTGCTATAACTTTGTTTATATGATATAAATTATATCCCTCTAAGACATTTATAGTGATTTAAGATCGTTTTTTGACTTGCACATTATTTTTGAGTCATATTTATCGTATAATACGATTCGTATTTGATAAAATATCAAAAATCCCTAAAAATTAAATTTGCGGATTGTCTGTCCGGTAGTTTCTACAAAAAAATCCTAAATCACTATACATGTGTTAAAAGGATATTAGATGATTGAATACATTTGTGAATGTACATGTCATTTTAGACCATAAGGATAACTTTTTTTTAGTTTGAATTTGCATTTATTATTAATGTCTAATATGTAGGCAAAATTAATCTTTTGTGGAAATTTTCATAATCAGAGGGCACATTTAAAATATGGTAAATTTCAGATTGTTTTCACTCTCGAATGCTTAATCACATTTGCATTCTCAAAATATTTCAGAAAAAAATCTGGGATTGTGCAAAAACCACTTACTATAAGAATTATGGGCTCTGTTTTTTTTTTGTTTTTGAGTTTATTTGGCTAAAAACAAGAAAATGTATTTTTTACAACAATGGAAATTCCCGTTTTTATCATTTTTTGGTAGCGTTTGAGCGAAAAATGAAAATATCAGCCAACCAATTTATGGCTTTCAACTAGAGTACAACTCTTGAAAAATGCGTCACAACAGTATGAAGCATGTAAAATTTTTTCCTTAATGAAGAAAAAAATCAAGCGCTGATAAACAAGCACCGCATTTATTGACGGTCAATAATTTGAGTACTATTTTGTGTTCAATCGAACCATGAAGACTAGGCTCACTGAATATATTGATAATTATTCCAAAAAATGTGTCATTTATAGGTTGCGCAGCGGTCAAAAATCTAAGTTTTAAACGGAAAAAATAATACAAAAACTGAAAACTAAAATCGGGACTAAAAAGTAAAAAGTTTTTTTGGGGATTTTTGCTAACCCAAAAAACCGGTCTAAATATTATATCAGCTTTTACAGAGCAGCGCGTCACAGCATTGGAGATATTCAGCTTACGAAGTGTTCCGCCTACGCATTTTTTTTTAAATGACCCAAATTTTTTCGAAAATTTTTTAACATTTTTTTTTTCAATTTTTATTTTCATGATATATCCCTTTATGACCTTTTGATTAATCTAAGAGATGTGGGCTGAAAAGAAGAGTAAGCGGCCTCATGAGTGGCTAGAAGGGGTCTTAGGAGTGTTAGGATTGGCTCCCTCAACCCACATCTCTTAGATTAATCAAAAGGTTATAAAGGGATATCAAAAAAATTTTGTGAGAACGGTCATTGTCATAATAAAACGAAGAAATTAAGTTTATACTATAAACTTTATATAACTTTGAATTGCTTACATTTATTAACATTTAGCACCCACAACCCCCTTAAAATATGTACAATTTGTATGTTCAATTTGTTTACCTGTTCGATAGCAGCTTTGCCAATGCGGAATATATTATCGAGGGTGAGCAAATGAGGACATTTTCCTTTACCATGAAGTTCTTGAACAAAATCGGATAGCTGAGAAGTCTTTGAAGACATTAATAGGGATTCGCCGTCACTTCTGTCCATATTTGGCCTTATATCATTATCAAAACAATACGGCAGGGTTCCGCCAGTTAGCAAATTTATGTATACTAATGTTAGACGTCGGAGGCTGCAAATGTTTGCTTCTGAATGTAAAATGAAGTCTTTTTGATTGAAGTTAAAAATTTTAATATTTCTTCTATTCCCATCACAGTTTTTTTTAATTAAAAGTTGTGTTCAAAAATGATTTTAGTTTGAATGATTTTTTAGTATTTTTATGTAATAGCGCTACTGAGCTCTGAACTTTCGACCTTTCGAAACATTTTCTGGCGGGAGTACAGCCTAAGTTTTGAATCCCCCCTTTTTTTTCACTGGACGGCTAGACACCGAGATACAATTACCGCCGAATATGAATTATTGGTGACACGTGAGTATTGTCACATTTTTTCACCGGTAAAAAAATGTGGCAATTTTTGAGAAGAATAATTTGAATCAATCAGGAGCCCGTATTTCTTGAATTCGAGGAAAATGTAACTTTTTTTTAATTTTTTAAACTTTTTCAGATTTCAAGTTGATTAAAATTTTGATAATTCAAAAAAAAACTCAGGCTGTACACATAAAATTAATTTGTATTTTTAAGAATAGAACTGCCTTAAAAATATTGAAAATTATAGTGATAACTTTTTGAGATTAAATTTTAGTTATAGATGACTTTCAAATTAACTTTCAAATTCATTGTAATAATTTGAGAATACAACCAAACGAAAATTTAGGTCGCTTTTGTAAAAAAAATATTATCAACTATAGATAAATTATGTACACATCGGTTGCATGAACAAAAAATTTCAACTGTAAAAACATTTATATTTTCTTCATATATTTGAATTTTTTTTTGAGGCAGGTTTTTTTAACCAAAAACATTTTTATCAAAAACATTTTTAACCAAAAACATTTATTACCAAAAACATTTTTTACCAAAAACATTTTTTACCAAACACATTTTTGAACAAAAAAACTTTTTTGTTAGAAAACTTTTTTGTTCAAAAACTTTTTTGTTAAAATAACATTTTTGTTAAAAAAAACCTTTTTTATTAGAAATTGTTTTGTGGCAAAATGTATTTTGTGGAAAATAGGTTTTGTTAAAAAAAATTTGTTAAAAAATGTTTGTTAGAAAAAAATTGAAAAACTTAAAGTTTCGTTAAAAATGTTCGTTAAAACATGTTTTTGTTTAAAATAATATCAATTGCTTTATTTTAATTTTGAATGCAGTTTCATTCTGACATAAATCTATCGAATTAAATATTTGGTATTTGCTATATTAAAATAGTATTTTTACAAAGTTTCGAATTTATTATTCATCTTCAGGTAATGAGTGAGAAACAGAATTGTGCCTAAAAAACCCAAATACATTAAATGTTTGCAACTGGAAAATGTTGAAAAAAACTTTAGTTTGTTAAAAATACTTTAACTCTTAAATTACTTTTTAACTTACTTCTTGCTCGTTCATTTGAATCAAAATTTCTGAACCTTGCAAAGTCAAGAGAAAAGGTGTGAATTGCCCGTATAACTGCTGTCCTGACAATTTTCTCGGATCTTCTACTTTTATTCGGTGATAAACAGTGTTTTTCAAGTATTTTACATAGTTCGGGCGATAAGGGCGTGTAATCTAGGAATTCTTCCAGACTAGTAATAAAGCTTTTTGAGTTTGCCAAATGGTCAGTCATTTCGGCTCGTTGCGATTGAAGGATACGACTAATAGTTTCACTTATTTGCTTGATTTAGGTTTAAAAATATAATTTGACATCGATAAACAACAATGACAAAATAATTTGAAGGTCAAAACTTCATGACTTCAGTGGGCCAGTTTTGAAGGACACAAATCACAATCGAGAGAGTTACAGCTTATTCTTCAAGAAACATTTCTATTCAGAATTTAACAACCACAACCGGTCAAAGTTGAAGATTTCTTTAAAGGTCATCGAGATTATTTGAAAATACCACTTTTTTGACCCCAAAGATCATTTTGGTTGTAATATGAATTAAATTCGATGAACTTGAAATTGACCTTCAACTTCTATCGGTCATTGTAGTTGTCCGGGTGTTCGTTAAACTCTTAATTATTTTATAGGGGGTAAGCTTCAACTGCTGTCTGCAGAAAAAATCGAAACTTGCGTCTTTTAGAACTGAGCTTTTTAAATCATAAAAATTTGACCTTGAAATGAATTTTTTTTTGATAAAATTTAAAAAACGAAAATTTTTTGATATACCTTTCCTGATACGCAGACACCTTGTGAATATGATAATGTTCATGAGAACGAATATAATCTTTAAAAAGAATTTCGAAGTCAACTGGAGTAATAGATAAATCACACAAATGCTGAATTATTCGATAACAGTACGCTCGCCATAATATGGTATACATGCAGTGGTCCCGATCAGAGTAATGGAGAAAGGAAAATATATAACTCTAAAATAAACGTTTAGTAATTATGAAATAAATTTCAGGGGTATTAAGGGGGTTGTGGGTGTAGAATGTTGGAATTGCTGAGGAAAATTGCTCACTTCTCCAGCTGGACTGGAATGGTCGATAACGGGTAGATAAGCATAAATGAAAAATAAAATACTGGAGACTAAACCCTTCTCTTGAAACTGCAAGTTGAATTTCTTGATTGTGGTCAAGGGTGACTCACTGGTACCGCACTAAAAAACCGGTAAATATATTTTTTTATTTACAAAATTCGAATATACTCGGGCAATTTCGCTTCAAATTGAATCAAACTAATATGTTTTTAAAAAAATAAAGCTAGTGAATAATTTCCTGAACCGCAAGTTGAAAAAATTTTATTTTGGTGTTTAGCAGCAAAAACCGTTTTTATTTCATTTAATTTCTCTGCAGATGATAAAATTATTTACATCAAAGAGAAGACAAACCTACGCTCACGTACTCCAGACTGAACCAATCACATCATCTTATTTACATTTTTTTTAATCATTTTTAAGAATCAATTATTGTTAGATGATTCTAGAAAATATATAAACTATTTTCTTCAAGTCATGCATTCTTTGCACCCACAACCCCCTTAATAGGCTGGTTAATAGTAATTCGTCTAAAAATATCCATCTTCCAAATATACTTGCAGAGCCAACTTTTTTCTAAAAATTTTGTCGGCCCATTGTTTTCAGTGCCACATTTCAATATCAAAATATACAAAACTTCGGTCTCACATCTGTTTTCCAACCAAAATGAATCGTGAAAATGAGGGTGATCTCTATAGAGCATTCACTAAGAAAATACTTTAGGAGATTGGAACACGCGCTATAGAGATCACGTTTCACTTTGGTTGGAATATGATATCAATTACGGGGCCTCTGGTCGTTTTTGCCACTTTTTCAGCAACAATTTTTATATAATTCGGCTTTTGAAAACGACTCATCCGATTGACTTCTTAGATAGCGAAAACTGAGCACAAATTTTTGAAAAAAAAATACATTGAATAAAGGGTTTGAATCAGGGCATTATTACCTATTTTTTAATCAAACCCGATAATTAAAAAAAATCAGTAATCACAGAAAAAAACAAAAAATGGTCCCATTCTGACCAATTTATTATTATTATTGTACGTACCCTAAATGATAAACACTCGATGTGGCAGGTTCACGAACCTACGCAACATATTCTTTCATTTAAGAGCGCCAATAACAGGCGCGGATTCAAAAGCGTAATGATACCTCTTTTGAGCAAACAACAATTAGGGGACGTTACGAGATATTTGTGCTCAATTTGAGCTATCAAAAAACTTAATCGGATGAATCGTTTTCAAAAGCCGAATTATATAAAAATGTTGGCTGAAAAAGTGGAAAAAACGACCAGAGGACCCGGTAATAGATATAGTTAAATCATCACTTATTCAGATAAAAAAATTTGTTTCAATTATTTTTTATTAAAATTTGTAGAAATTTAACTTTTTAGACATTTAACTCTCGATGAAAATTTTTTAAGACATTTAACCTTACAGACATTTCTTGAGACATTTTACTCCCGATAGACATTTCTTTAGATTTTATTTTTAGACAATTTACTGCCCACTCGTGAATAAGCAAGGTCTTTCATGATAAACAACTTACTTTAGGGGAATTACAAATACAATCTTCAGTATCTACAGTGCATTTAAATATTTGAAAGTATGGTTTTTGAGAAATGAGTCCAGTGTTTCCATATCCAATGAGGCTTATGTCGGAATATTTTATTTCCTCTTTCAAAATTCCCCTCAAGCGTCCCTCCCGCGTAGGCGTCACGGCATTATCTTTTATCAGCAGCTGTTATGGATATTAATCTAGTTTACAAAATGGTTTTTCTAAGACCGGGTGATAGCTAGATAATAATTATCTTATTTATTAAATATTATAAGTCTGGTCAAAACCGCAATTTTCAAAATTTTGTCCACAAAATATAAGGCTCGACTTAACGCGGTCTTCCAGACGCCTTTGAAAACGGGGGTTGTGACCGCAAAAAAATTTAACCCCCTCACTCATAAAAGTATCGATATCCCCCTCACGCACAAAGGTCCATTCGGGGACCCTACTTTGAGCGCGTTTAACTGGAAAAGTTACAGAGGCCAGACCTTAAAAATTTTAAAGTTTATAAGATCAAGGATAGACTTAAGTTTATAGCGTATAATATTTTCAAATTTGCAAATAAAATTGCAAACTCTTTGACAGATTTAAATTTTAAGTTCCTTAATCGATTATTTTTACGGCTTTAGGCTGTTTGAAAAATTTTTGGGTCCCCGAATGGCTCTTATGCGTGTGAGGGTTAACTGAAAATTCTATCTGAAACGATGATCTTAAATTCTGTCCAGCGAAATTTGTTCTTCTTATAAAATACAGCGTAAATATCCTTAATATCATGGGATAATATAAACATCTCCCGAAGACTATTTATCGCTTCACACACGCGGCGTACAAGGAAGAAATTAAATATTATTTTTTCAATTTGACTAAAAATGCTCACCGAATCGAATGTGTTTTTTTCGAAAGAAATAGAAGTGGATTCATAATAACTCTTCTACACTGTGTTAAGGGTATCCCTGCTCCTAATTTGACATTTCTCGATAAAATATTAGCCGAACAGGGCCTCGAGGAATTAACCAGATTAGCCAGTTTGTAAAACTAGCCTTTAACTTGCGAAAAAAATTTGCCAAAACTTTTTTGTATGACCACACTCCGTCACACATAAGCGGCACAAGAGCCACCTAAGCCAAACGGAAATTCTTACTCCTCTGAGGTTAATTTTTGAAATAAACCTAAATTTTAACATAACTTTTATAATTATATACAAAACTTTTGTGGGTAAGCTTTTGTCGATAAGTGCTATATTTATTCTAAAATACGTAAAAAAACCGGTCCAAAACTACGCCTTTTTGGATCTTTTTATGCAAAAATCTATCTCCTCCTAGGTTAAATTTCAAATTTTACTCAATTTTTGCAAAAGCTATTTCTGAACAAACAGAAACTTTGTAGGTGGGTTTTTGTTAAATTTCGGCCCCAACAAAAAATATGAATTTTTTCAAGGTCACGGGAAAAATTTTCCGAAAAACAAATATGCTTCGATTTTTTCGAAAGTAGGCTCAAAAGAAAGCTGGGGAAACATTGAAGAGAAAGTTGGCTTACGTCAACCCGATATTTGAAATTTTAGTGGTCAATGACACAAGTATTTTTTGAATAATTTTGAAAAAAATACTCGAAAATATCGAAAAAACGCAAAATTTTCGAAATTTTTTTGTTGTCATTTGGGTTGTTTTATGCGTTCATAACATAAACAATTGATTTTGGCATTTTTATGACATAATACTGCAGAAAATGTAGGAGCAGGGATACCCTTAAGAGATGAAACAATAACGGCTACATTTTCGCTATCCAATTTATTTGAATACAATAATTTTTGAAACTATCAACAAAATAAATTATTAAAAATAATAAAATTAAAAACATAATACTGATTATTCTATTTTCAAAAAAATGTAATTAAAATCTATTCCTTTTGTGTGTAACGTCGAGAGGCGCCGAATTCTGGTTGAAAGTGGTCAAGGTTAACTAGCTCGATTTCTGGTGATTGATGAGATTCTTCTACACTGGTCGAGCTTGTCACAGTTGTCAAGGGGAAGTATTACTGGTTTGATGCACGACGTCGACAGCACGTGCATAACTTCACAACGGTTAATTATTTTATTAATTATTCGCTTATTTCTGCCCTAAAATTCTGAACACATTTTCGTCACTTTCCGTCGATGCTTAAATAAAATAGCGAAATGTTAAAAAACATGTTGAAAAACTTTATCCGTTATTTTATTAATTGTATTAAAAAACAGAAGTTATAAAAATTTGCTTAAAAAGTGATACGAAATCTATTTTCTGGATTTGAATTCAAATTAAAATTTATTACTTATTTAATTATGAACACTGAAAACTATTAGTTTGTGGTTGTCAAATACACCACCATTTCTGTTGACATGTTCTCGCTTTATTGCATCTTCAGAGTTAAAACGAATTGTAAATTTGAAAAACGTTTTTGGTGCAAATAAATAAAGACGACATCATATTTTCTGATCATCACTACATCAAAATATATATCTGATTGCAATCAGTCCAAAAGGCGGTTGATACATAAACGGTAAATTCACCGGACTTTCTGATCAGAGCGCTTTATGTTGCCAAAAAAGAGAGATTTTCTCAAAAAAAAAGATATCTTTTAAAAAAAAATACATTCCAAGTTTAGCAGAAAGTTTTGTTCATATTAAAAAAAACGACAGATTTTTTCAAATTAAAATCCTGAAAATTTTTCTTTAATCGGTCACTTTTTTAAATCACGTTTTAGATAATTTAAGTGAACACAACAGAAAATAAATCAGACGAATATGTTTTGCTGAACATTTTTTAATCATGTTCAAATTGTAACGCTTAAAAATATTACGTTCAGTACATAATTAAAAAAAATGTCAGCTTTTACTGAAAATGGAAAACCGTTATTTCAATTTCTTATGTATTATCTTGAAATTTATAATTTTTTCGAAAGATTCCAAATAAAAATCTCAAGCTTAAACACAGTCAATTCGTAATGTTTTTTTATATTTTTGAGCAGTAGTCTGACAAATTTTTTTAAAGAAGTTTTTGGACTGAACGTAATATTTCTTCAAGAGCTAGGATTTAGATACAATTATAAATGTTTAGCTAAACAAGTTTTGCCGTTTTTACCCCAGGCTACGATAAAAACTATAATGATAATTTTTAGTATTGACCGTTCCTGAAAGTCTGTGACTCTGCTCCTCAAATACTGTATTTCGGAGGTGGCTAGATCTGGCTGGCATATATCGCTCATACTTCGTTGCGTGGATCGCGTTCTCGCTCGCATAGTGTCGATTATTGAAAATTGTGATTACGGCAAATATCACTCAAATCCTCGCTCAGATCAGAAACTATAAAATTATTCACACACTCGGAAAATGTCACGTTTATCTCACAATATACCGACAACTTCGGCTCTCTCACTATTTTCAGAAAATATATTAAATATATATTGGCAAAATAGGACAGAGAGTGAAATGTATTTAAAGTGAAATTTGTTTTTAAAAAATAGTGAAATGTATTTAAAAAGTGAGTGAAATGTATTTCAATAAACCATATTTTTTTGCGTTGGCGTTTGTTAGTGAAATGTATTTTTAGTGAAATGTATTTTTAGTGAAATTGCTCAAATCTTCAACATTTGGTGATCTCTGTACTTTTTGCAACCTTTGAGGTCAAATAAATAGGCCATGATGATAATTGGATAAATTCATACAAATTTTGTATTTATCGTTAAAAACTAGCTATGGAAGCGCTAAAAAATTTTAAAATAAAAAATTTAACATCAAACCAAACTGCATTTTTTATCAATGCCATGTACGGTTTCTATATTTCGGAGCTATTAAAAGTAATCTCATGTTAAATATAGCAACTCCCACGCCATCTCCCAAGAAATTATTTTTTTGGTAAAAAGTATAAATCAATTTAGTTGACTTTGAGATATGAGTTTGACACCGTAAAAAACATAAAAGTGTAATAAATTCACCTATCAATAAAATCTCGTGTATTTATATCGATAATAGTCCTTTTCCCAATTTTGGGTTATAACGTAAAGAAAACCTCAATAAAAACGACTGCAAAATATTTGAGGACCTCTCCACACATAAAGGTTGAAGGCGCTAGAGAGCAATTTAAGTAAAATTTTGCATTTTTTAGCCATTTTAAAGGCCAAAAAAGACAAAAATGATTATATTTGAATATATTTTCGAAATTAACTCACTGAACTGTATATCCATGTACTAGATGAACGTATTGCACCGTGAATTTGATGGGCGGTTATCCCAAATTAGGGCTATGATGTCTGAAAAGCCCCGGAAGTTCCTTGCCGGAAACTTATTAAATATGAAATAGTGTTAAAAATCGCATTTTTGAAGAAATCGTTTTTTTGTTCGATATTTTAATATTTGGTTGAGCTACATCAATTTTTTATAATAAATATTAATAATAATTAATAATAATTATAATAATTAATAATAATTATAATATTTAATAATAATTAATAATATTAATAAATAATTAATATAATTAATAATAATTAATAATAATTAATAATATTATAATAATTATAATAATTTATAATAATTATAATATTAATAAAATTAATAATAATTAATAATAATTAATAATAATATAATAATAATAATAATAATATAATTAATAATATATTAATAATATTAATAATAATTATAATAATTAATAAAATTAATAATAATTATAATAAATTAATAATAATTAATATAATTTAATAATTAATAATAATTAATAATAATTAATAATAATTAATAATAATTAATATAATTAATAATAATTAATAATAATTAATAATAATTAATAATAATTAATAATAATTAATAATAATTAATAATAATTAATAATAATTAATAATAATTAATAATAATAATAATAATAATTAATAATAATTAATAATAATTAATAATAATTAATAATAATTAATAATAATTAATAATAATTAATAATAATAATATTAATAATAATAATTAATAATAATAATAATAATTAATAATAATAATAATAATTAAATAATATTAATAATAATTAATAATAATTAATAATAATTAATAATAAATAATAATTAATAATTTTGTGATTCGTTCCTTGTTTCAGAGCCATTCAGCGATCTGGCTCTTCGTCTAGCAGGTATTATGGGACTTTTGTCTTTTTCCACCTTGATTTCTGATTCGCTATTAGAAAGCGGACTTGAGTCGATTTTGGACCCGTGGGTCAGCCCAAAATGAGTGGACGGGGCAACTTTTCCGACTGTCGATTGTCACTGGGGCAGGATGCTTTGCGCCCATTGAACCCGCCCACACCGCTCGTCCCATTTGCGTCATTTTAGCAAACTCGGATTCTTCTTTAGATAATTGATGTTTATCGTACTGCATGAGCCCATATCCAGTCCAGCTCACCGCCGTCTAATACAAAAGATTTAATAACACAATTTATTCGCATTAAATTTATGTGAAGTTTCAGTACTCACTGAGTACTACTCGTAAACTGACTTAAAGTAGGTAGCCTGAGTCGATTTTGACAAAAGTGCCTCGAAATCATTCCCTGATGGCCTAGATATTTTGAGACCATGAAGTGCTCACCCCCAATAACCATAATTATGCATAACATCCCTCACATTTTTGGGCGCTATTGTGAGCACTTATTTCGGAAAAACTGAAAATAATATAATTTATTTATATTTTTGCTTTTTGAGATTTAGGAAAGATTTTATTTGTTAACAAATAATAATTTCAAATTTGAATTTTCTGAAGTTAGTTAATGCGAGTGAAAATAAAGGTTCCGAAATAAATTAAAAATTTTCGGTGTATCCGGTTTGAAATTTTTGATAACGAATGTTTATATCTTGAATTGAATGTCGAGATAGCTGATTTACAAAATTTAGAGAAATATAGAAAATAATTAAGATAAAATATAATCTAAAACTAATTTCAAAAAATTTAAAAAAAATTATTGCTTAATAGTGAGGGTGGCGCAACGGGGATAAATCTTGAACTTTAACCATAATAATTTTTTGAATAACAAANGAATGTCGAATTCCGAAGTAAAGCGTAGGTTTCAGAATACACACCTGAAAGTTAAAAGTTTCTAGATTGAAGCTCAATAACATCAAAACTTACTAAAGTAAGCGGCATTACGAAAATTATTCGCAAAGAAAGGAGGTATAAATTGCGAAATAAAAATAAAGCCGCTTAGTGAGTATAGTGAACTTCGCCTTGCTCCACTTGGAATTTTTAACACATAGTGTTAATTCACAAAGGGCTTTATAAACTACACTACAATACCTACAAGGTTAAATTACAATAAAAACTCATATTTATTAAATAGGGTTGGTAAAACAAAACGAGGTTAAAAAACACACATGGCAGCTTTACATAGTTTTTTAGCTATAATCAGTATAGTAACTATGTAAACTGACTATTCATGAAAGGCTTGGAGTAGCACAAAAATTTCATGAATTTTCGTGATTAACCGAGCTAAATCTAAGCCAGGTTAGAAAAAATCGATTTAAAAATTTTCTCTCTCAAAACCTACGTATTTTTAACCAATGAAAAGGGGCACACGTTGCACGTGAAATCGATTTGTTGAAAAATTTTAACAAAACCCCAGATTAATATCTCTACAAACGAAAAATTTCGTGGTTATAAAATTATAAATATTTTTAGAAAACTGATAAAATTCGGCCATCGGTCTAGAGAAATAAACGAAAATGGAAAAAGAAAAACCCAAATTCGTTGGTAGAATTCTCGAAAATGAGATAAATCCGACAGAGAAAATTTGCGATTTATTGAAGTGTAAAAATCTGGAGGAATTGATAAAGATTTTTCGAAACTCAGCCAATGCAGCGGAGGCTATAAAAGAGTCCTTCATACCATTAGGTCAGTAATTAAATTATTATATTTAGTACCTAATAAATAAATAAATCAGCAAATTAAATATTTTATATCTTAACCCCGGTCCAAATGGAGAAATTAAAATATTATCCAAAAACAGGAAAATGCTTTCTAAAAATCGCTATAACAGAATTATACAAATCTGTTTTGTGTGAATATTAGGACAGATTTCGTGTCACTAAAAGATGTGAACAATGCTTAAACAGAAAATAGGGCTAAACCGGATAATATTTAGAACGAAATTGTTTTTTTTTAAAAAAATAGGCGTTCTAAATAAAATAATATTTAACAAATTAATCAGACATGATAATGAATAGTTAAATAGCTGTCCTTAAAAATATTCGTTAAATTAATCGAATCTTTTTAATGTTAACCTGAAAATAAATCATGCTTGACGGGAAAAATATTAAAACATATAATCTTTAAAATAAAGTTAGAATATGTTTTATGTAGAAAAAAGTCATGAAGTAAAAAGTACATAATCGCATAGAAAAGTACTAAGAATTTACTCATTAATCAGACATGGTAATGAGCAAATTTAATAACAAATAGTTATTCTAATAAAAAACTATAAAAAGTTATTATTGAATAACGTTAAAATACCATGACGTAACCAATAATTATGAAAATATTCATGAAAGTAATTAATTGGTTACAAAGCATAATCCATATGGATAACCCAGTATAAGGACAGAATTAAACATAATCTGATCCTGGGGAACATATTTTAAATGAAAAAATATAAAATAGCCTCAAAAATACTGTGAATTTACTCATTAATCAGATATGGTAATGAAAAAATTTAATAACAAAAAAGTTAGTCAAATAAAAAGTTAGAATAAAATGCATTATTTGAATAACGCTAAAATACCATGACATACCAATAATTATGAAAATTCATGAAGTAATTATTTTATAGAGCATACTCCATTTGGATAACCCAGTATAAGGACAGAATCAAACATAAATCTGATCCTGGGTAATATAGTTCAAAATAATCTATATAACTTTTATATAAATTATTCAGATACTATTACTAAAATATAGTGAGGAAAAATAACAAATTTTTAATTATTATATTTAGTGGCCAACGACTCCGACAAAATTTGGGGCTTCGTGCTGCTAAAATCGGAAGCGCAAATCGGATTGGGAAAAATCTTGTCAAACGAAGACGGTGTAAATACAACGTCATTTGTACAGGCATTGATGGATTTTGGCACGCACTGCACCATAACAGTGAAAGATATTTATGGCCGTCGAATTTACGATTGGTCCGTTATCTTCTCAAAAGAGATAAATCGAAGACGCATGAAAGTGGTCATTCGTAAATTACTGGCCGAAGTAAAAGAATCGAAAAATTACGAAATGTTCGTAATAGGAGGCACTGAAAAAGATCCAAATGGAATTAATTCAGCGATGCGAGTAGCCTTAGATATTGACGACTCCACCCAAAATTGTAAATACAAAATTCGAGAAGCCTTGAAAAGATGGAGTCTCGTTGAAAATTACAACTACAGGGCACCCCAAAACATCAAATACGAACAATTTCGTAAAGATTACAGGAAGGTATTAAAACATATTCGAATAAAATCGAGAAAAATATCAAATCAAAAATTTTAAAATTTTCAAATTAAAAAGTAACCAGATGGAATACTAGAAAATTTAGAAAAAATTTATTGTTACAAACACCCAAGTGAAATAAAATTTAATTCATAAATAATTTATTTCCTAAAAACGAAAATTAAAATTCTAGGTAAAAATCAAATTAAAAATTTGTTTAATACTCTGAATAAGATCCCAAAATGACGATTTGCGGGAAATCAATATTTTCGACAATATAACCATCGGAAATAAAGAAACGTTCGAAATGGATGTTGTTATTTGGACAAAAAACCAGGTCCTAAAGAATCAAAGAATTCGAGAACCAGTCACGATAACAGACATCCAGATGGAAGGATATAAACCATTAATTTTTTCGAATGAAAATAGTCAAAGGTTCAAATGCACCTTAGAACTTAAAGGGACGAGTCCTGGAGAAAACGTCTTAAAATTAATGGCAGAGTTGGACGAATGTAAAACAGTCCTGAACGAAATACCATTTGATGACATGATAAGCGGAGATAAAATAATCCAACTGATCAGAAAGGTTAGTTTATTATCATAGGCACCATCAAAAATGAAAATTTTAAAAATTATATAATCGAAATGTGTTCGAATAAATTGAAAAAATAGTTAAATAATTTTTAACATGTCTGCATAAAAGCTGTTTTCCAGAAAATCCATCTGGAAAATACACAGCCGAATAATGAATAACTTTTGAACATTATTACCCAGTATAAAGACACCTTATATATTTCTAAATTGATATAGTTAAGAGTAAATAAAATCCAACTGGATAATTTATTAAAATAAATTGGCCATTAAAAAACTTATTTAAGTTAAACTGGGAAGACCCAATCATGGCCTCGATTGTCTTGGTGCTTCAAGATGAGAATGTGAAGCAAAACCTATTAAAAATCGTGGATGAAGCAGAAAGGGCGGAAATTTTCATCGACAAAACCATAAAAATGGCGGTGTTAATGACATTGGAGATAATTTACGAGATCAAGGACGATCACGGTCGCACTTACCCAAATGGAGAATTTATGAATAATATAAAAACTTCACAGTCAGCGCCAGTAATCCAAAACACCTTGAATAAACAATTCGAAAACACGAAACGTTTGAGGGAAAATTTCCTGGAGTTCGCACAAAAAGTGCAGTGGGAAGAAAGCGACCTGAGTAAATTGTTACTAACGCATCCAAAAATTATAAAAGGTAAATTTTTGTAATGAATAAATAAATGTCACCATAATAAAATCGGGGCAAAGGATAGAAAGTTAAGGACACTACAGTATAACTTTCATAATTCAAGTTAGTTTAATAAATCCATTAATAAAAATCTCAATATAAAAACAATATTGAAAGCACCATAAAATTCTCAATGGGTTATAAAATATATAAAGAAAGTAGTATTATGTCCAATTGGATAATTATCACAGTTGAGGCAATGAACGAAATAAAAGTGAATCGATATTCACAATTTTAGAAAAACATTAGGGAACAAAATATGTTAATTTTGTTGTATTAATGATTATTCGTTTATTAAAAAATATATCAGAATATTCGGTGAAATTCGGACATGTAAGAAACCATTCCATGTGGATTTTGTCTTACAAGGACACAAAACATAGCTATTAAAAAGTGAAAATTTGTACCCATATTTATAGCGAAGTGACCTTTAAGTCGTTAAAACCCAGAAATATTAAACATAATATTTAGGTGAAACCGAAAATGCGATCATAGTGTGGAATGAATGCCAGCACATGATAAGACACTACTGCGAAAAATTTATTGAAGATCCAGTTGGAGCAGCATTAAAAAATACATTTCTGCTGAACTCCCGCGTAGTAGCAAAAATACTGTCAGGCACACCGCTGTATGTAACAGAAGAAGACCTAGAAAGTGCAGAGGGNAAAGATTTGAACCAGAAATGGTTAGAAATCAACTTGGGCAGAACAATCGCGTTCAAAATAGAAATGTCCGACGCCGAGGCGAAAAAATATCGACAAAAAGTTGATGACCTGAACAAATTATTTGATGGTCTGGTGCATACGGGGGTTAAACACGATATTCCCCAAAATGAAGAAACTATTCAGGGTAAAATCACCCCAAAGGAGGCTGAGCGTATGCAGACGGCATTAAAAATAATTCGAAAGGAATTTGGAATGAACACAGAATATAGAAAAAATTCTGGAAAAATCGAGGTCGGAGGCATTCAACTACCACCGTCGGTGTTAAAAAACATTAACCTCGAAGTGGAACAAACGGTAGCAAGAAATACCTTAAGAGCGGTAATGTCAGGGGTCTGGAGAAAACATGAAATATCCCAGATTAATGACGAAATAGGACACACCCTGGACTCAGATTACCGAAATCTTATTGTCTTATGGGATATGATTAAACCGTCAAAGGTTAAATTAAAGAGAAAGATTATTAACCCTTACTCGTATCAACAAGTTTGCGGGTGGACAGAACGCGAAAACGGGGTGAAAACACTCCAGTGTAAAACACTGATTCCACATGGAAAATCGAGATGTGAACTGCACAATGCGCTAAATATAGCGATTCAAGAATCTGAGGAAGCCCACTCAGAATTCCCACTAGTATTTGGACACAGCAAAATAATTTATGTCAAATTGCCCAAACCAATATCCGAAGATATTGTAACTGAAGTGAATGAAGGCACTAGAACGGAAAGCTCTGCCAACTTCAGGGTACTCTGGGACAGACAGACGGCGGCATTAAAAGAATGTCATTTTCTATTAGAAAGAAACTGGAATGAATTTAAGCCGTCGGAAATAACGGAAGAAAAAGTCATCAAATTCAACCAAAATTTTAATAATACCAACGGCGGAAATTGGTATTTTGAGATTTTTAACGTAATGGAAAGAGTTAAAATGGAATTTAATCATCCTACGTTGGGCATAACAAATCAACTGATCGAATGGTCACTAATTGAGAAAAGTTTGGAAAATGTTAAGAGAATAAATGATGCTCAAGCACAATTCCAAGGCCTACAAGGTAATTATACAAAATC
>SCLH01063443.1:18573-32254 GCA_004367855.1 Oikopleura vanhoeffeni
ATAACCTCTCATGCCATAGCTGCTATTGCCAAAAAAGTAAAACAAAAAATATTAAATTAACCTCCAATAATTAGGGAGTTAATTTAAAATTTAAGTTTAGATTTGGATTAAATTATTTTTATTACGAAAAAATATATGAACTCAAAAAGGCAGAGTTATAAATGATTATAAAGTCAGACTGTGGTAATTAAAGCAGAGCTGATTGAATCATTAGGTCGACCACGATCCCTAATTGGGTTTCTATAAATTCATCGAGGTCAGGTGGAAAATCTGACATATTTTCGTAAATCCATCTGGAATAAGTTAGGGCAGATGCATGATCATATGAGCGAAGGACATTATGACTCACCAATAAATAGTCATCTAGTAAATCCTGAAAATCCGAATCGATATCAGAAGACTCATCATCTGGATCTTCTGAGTCATCGAAATCAGGATAAATAGGCGGATTATAATCGGTAGAAGATTCCGAGTCGGTAACATAGAGTGCTAAAAAATCCGAATTTGTTTCGTCGAGATCGGCAAAATCAAATTCAACTAAATCGTCAAATTCCTCATCAAAAATATCCCGAGGATCGATAATTTCCTCGTCAAAAGGAATGCCATTAATCATAATTGGGGTTGGAACTTGAATATTAGGAAATTCAGGCGCGCACATTTCGAAATAATGAATTTTATAATTAAATATAATGAAAAAAATTCGAGCCTAGGGCGCTATTTATGTTCGTAACCGGCTGTGTTTAGAGACAACTAGATTTTGCGCGCAAAAGTTAGGAGCGCAGTAAAGAGCCAACTATTCAATTTCCACGCTAATTCTAGGATAAGACAAAGATAAACNNNNATAACAAAAATTTTACAATGTATAGTTAGGCACCATAATTGCCATTAGCAAAATAACCCTTAAAAATGCTAAAATATATGGAAAAAATGAATATTTTTAACATAATGAGCAAAACTATCAGCATACTCATTACCTTTTGAAAAAGTAAATAATGTATGATTTAAGGTACAAACTTGTGGCCACAAGAACTGAAGATATATCCATATGGAGGAGATTCCATTACGAATGTCAATCGAAGGTCAAAATTGCTACGTCAAATTGAGCCAATCGGAGAAACATTATATCACCCAGTCACCTCCCCGGCAACCGCTAGTATCCAGGGATTTCTCGGAGAAATTGGAAATAAATCGAAATTTTCATTCTCAATAACGGTGATAATTGATCATTTGATAAGAACACCAAATGACAGATTTAGAAATCCGAATAAGGACGCGTGGTCACACAATGATGGCTGGACCCATAATCAAACGGTGACAAAAATACTGTCATTTCATGAAATAAGTCCAGAGGGAATATCGAAAGAAATAAAATTTCGAGAATTCGGCACGTCGCACAATTCTAAGTCCTTTTTTGCAAATCAAGGAATAGAAGACAACCAAATGGAATTTCTAGATAACATAGTCGCGTTCATCGGACAAAGGCTGTCCAGGTATGACACAGAATACCAACTGAAAAAAGCACTAGAGGGTGACCAGACGAAAGACCTGGACTCTTTAATGCAAGGAAAAATGTTAGCCAAGGAATTGATGGTGTTAGCCAAATTCACGTCCGAACTAGAAAAATGTGGCATTAACTTGGTAATGTTCGCCACAGGAAAAGTGCAACTTGGCCAATGGCTTAGAAGTTTTGACCTGCTTCGGCGTAAGGTGCCAAATTTCATGATAGATTGGTCACTGACGAAAATTTTAGAATATAAAATTTCGTATACACAGCTGATAGGCATACCAGAGAACGAAATGGTAGAGATTGGAAGTTATTTCGTTAAACCAGTCACGTTTATTTCACCAATGAGAACTACCGGAGAGGGACGTGATTGTAAATTAATAAATATCACCGTCCTCGGAAATAATTTGGCAGGAAAATCGCATATCTGGGAATGTTGCACCCCACCAAGTGGACTGGGTGGCATATCTACAGTATGGGACAAATTGGCTGAAATTGGCAATGTCAAAGTGGGATACAACCCAAATTTGCAAATCGGCTCAAGTCTACAGGAATGGGCTTTTAAAGACGGATTTGGGGTTAAATTGCAAGGAGCCCTATTAAACCATCGACAGCGAGTATACGTGGCCACACATTTCCTGGATAGTGAAAATTTCTCACCGTTCGTAGGAAAAACTGAAATTTTGGTACCAGCCGACCCAAATGGAAATTGGGAAAATAGGGCGACCAAAATTACAGTGGATAACGTAAACTCGTACCCACTCCATCGTGAAATAGAGGGTAAGGCACAATTTAAAGGGGCCAAAGAATCAATGGTCGAACTAAGCTCGAAACTGTTAACAAGGCTGGATATCACAGATGCGGTAGAATACTGTGGTATAACACCGTTTAATGCATTAGGTGTTAAAATTACGCTTAAATTTTATTCGACCAAATGCTTTAAAATTAAAGAATTTGATGCTCAAGTTTGCTTCAAAAGTCAGTCAGGAAAACTGACTTTTGAAATTCCTCGTGACTTGGCTAAGGACATCGCGACGAAAAAATTCGAGCAATTATGTGAGAGAGCGGGTCCATCTGGAATTGTAAGCCGTCCTTACAGCAACTTGACCTCGGTAAAAGTTAATAGAGCGCTATTAACGAAGGGTATGAACTGCCCAGAATGGAAGTTAGCGAAGCATAGAAAAATGAATGCTACATGCCTAAACGCCCAGAAGATTGAATCAGAGATAAAATCGGCGAAAATAGGTAAATTTAAATTTATGATAATGATTTAAAAAATACCCAAGTTATAATTATATAACAAAGTGTTTAGAATTTAAAGCACCATACAAAATAATTAAATTATTTACATATTGTAAAAAATTAAATACGAGCACAATGTTAACATAGTGCTAAGTGCTCAATACAAAATCCTTATCAACAATTAAAATAAACTCGTTATTAAAACATTGTTATAAAAAGTAAAAAAGGGTTTTACGCGTGAAATGATATAAATTTTGAATTAAAAAATTCTATTTAGACGCAGAAAACAAGTCCCAAAATGAAATCCATTTGGAGAGACAGGTCAAGACAATATCTGACCAACTGGAGGTGCAAAAGCAAAACGCCTACGAGGACGTAAAATCATGGCTGAAAAATGGCACAAAAGTGGTCCCATCATGGATGAGCGATAACGCAGCATTTATCACCGCTTTATCTAAGGTAAAAAGCATTTACCAATATATAAATGTGATAAACAAGTTTGGTCGTCACTTCATAGTGAATCAGGACCAATGCGTGGCTGTCCTTAGAAAAGCCAAAGTGGCGGAAGATGAAATCGAGAAAATAAAAGCCATTATTACAAAATTCTGGTCAAAAAGTTCCTCGTCTGAATTCTTCAAAAGGGAGAACTGGGAAAATTTTCTTCAAATTGAGGGCTCTTTAGTACTTGCTATTGATCACCCCATCCTGTACAATATAGACGAAGAAAATAATTAACTTCAATCTGTACAAAAACTGTATATTCACTGACCTAGCAATAAAACCACGGATAATGAGATTATAATACCAAATTGTTCCAAATTTCTAGCAAGTTATAAAACAGCAAAATTCCAACTGGATAAGCAAAATAGCAAATTCCAACTGGATAAGTAAAAATGCATAAAATGAGGTTATAAGCAAAAAATTGTGGTTGAAAATGAAGTTAAAAATATAAAGTTTTACACAAGATTTAATAAATCTCTAGAAATGTAGCCAAATTGTTATTTACAGTAAAAGTTAATCCATAAATTAATGTTCTAGATTTAGGATCGAACCATTTATTAAAGTACTTTTGAATACAACAAATCAGAACTAGTTTAAAAAATGTTCTAGATATAAAATTTTAATAAAATTTATTATAAAAATTATCATTTGAAAAATTTAGTCGAAACTAAAAGTCGAATTTAAATAAATCTTTTTTTGGAGAATTATCAGAATGGGCAAACCGATTAAGAGAAAGATTATTGAGGTAGCTAACTCACTTTTAGTAAGACGAAAGTTAATCTATTAGTAGTGAAAAAACCCATGAGGTTTACTTTTCTAGTCTTTCACTTTAAAAAGGTGCGCTTTAAATGAATATGGTTATAAACCAAGTAGGATATAAATGCTCATAGAGCAATTCAGAACTAATTAATATGATATAAAAATTATGTTAGAATAAATAGATGAAAAATACAGCGTCCTTATAAAGGATAAACAAATGCTATATACAAATGCCCATAGGGCGATTAGAAATAAATTATAATATATAAATCTAAGATAGAATAAATAGAAAAAATTTGCGTCCTTATAAAGAATAAATGTAAATCATTTCATTAAAATCGAAAATAAGTTAAAAGGTTATTATGTATAATCAAAATGAGTCTGGTCAATCCATGTGGATAGTAAAATGTAAAATTTGAAGACCAAATTATAGGCTAAGTTTACTATAAAACTTAATATTTAAAAAATGCTCAGAAATATCGTATTTAAAAAATGTTTTAAGGCCGAGAAAAAACCCAAAACGGGTAAGAAAGTGCCTAAAAAATCTGACAATGCAGAATTTAGCGATATTTTCGGAGACCATGATGTCTATGAAAATTCTCCACCATCACCGGTAACACAGCAAGTGACGCCCGCACCTAGCCCAAATGGATCACTAGTTGTAGATACTGCGCCAGATTCTCCAGAATCACCAAAAGTTGATGCTGAAAATCTAGTAGTAGAGGAGGAAGATGTGATTGAAAAATTCACTATTGCAAAAGCTGTCGTGAATGTAGCAATTGAAAAACCTGAGGTTTGTAATAAAAATATTTATAATTTATTACAAAAAACTTTAGAATAAGCTTAAAAAATAACCATTCTAAAAGCAAAATTAAAACAATTAATCGCATGAGGTTAAATCCATTTGGAATTAATAATAAGCCAAGGTTAAACTTTAATTCAATGCTTAAATTTAGAAAGGGGATGTATTTCTGAAATCCATTGAAGAAATGATGGCGACTCAGAAAAAATACAAAAGCACAGTACCCTGGACGAGATACCTATGTGATTTCGAGGAGTGTAAAGAGCGCCTTATGAAGGCTACTCTCGTTAACTTTTGGAAATCTAGGGGTATGAAAGCAAGAGCTGAAGAGATCCAAATGGACAAGGAACTTGACCTTAAGGAGGAAAAAGTCAAGGCGTTATTGGGTGATAATATCAATAACGATACTGAAGCCAAAATATTGGCCAAAGTTGAAGAAAGACTCAAGTTCATGGTTACGAAAAACCGATTGAACGAGCACTGTGAGGGCCTCAAAAAGCTTGAGCAAAACATGGATCAAAAATTGAACATGATTCACAAAACGCTCAAGACTGAAGTTGACGAGTTAAAACATGGGCAGTCAGCGCCACAGGTTGATTCTATCAACAAGGAGGAAATAGAGGATATGATTCGTGAATCACGTGATATCCTCATGACTGATGTTAAAACAATGGTCAATATGAAATTTCCAAAGGGTTATGACGCAGATTTATCGAAATCTCATCCAAAAATGGTAACTTAACCCCTGTAGAAATTGAAAAATCGCGACAAGCCATATTGAAATTCGGATCACAAACTGGTAACAGCAGTTTTAACCCAAATATTGGGTTATGGTAGTGACAATGAGACCCTACAAACACAAGTCGAATCTGCCTTTTTAAAGGCATTTATTTTACCATTGGGAATTGAGAACCCAAGTGGACGATAATTGCACGCAATATCTGTTAGAAAATATTAAGACTGCATGGGCTCATTTAATGTCATTTTTGGTAAACCCCGGAATGTTAAACGTAACGGAAATTATGGTATATTGTAGAACTATACACTATAATTTATGTGATTTACAGGGTGAAAATTTACAATTTTCAAAAAATATAATGAATTTGATAAAAATTGTAGGAGTCTCACAACACAAGCAAATTCTAAACATTGAATGCATAAGGGCAATTGAAAAATTGATCCCAATTAATAACTATTCCAAATGGAGTTTCACCCCAATTAATAGCAAAAATGAGCTTACAAGGACAATGCAAAAATTCTCCCAGCTCAAAGTAAATAGACTTATCCAAATAGGATATATCGACTGTGATTTAACAGGCGATACATTGTCTACTCTAGAAACTAGACAATGTTTCCCAATAACCCGTTTTAATGAAACTGGGAAAAATGAAAATGTAGGCCAGGGCAATGCAAAGTATAAGAAAAATACTTTGCGCCAGGATCAGCAGGATCAGGCTTTTTCGGTCAAAATTTAAAAGAATTTTATTAAGGGGATGTTAGTGAAACGGACTCAGTGGAAATGACAAGAAATGAGCCCAAATCACCCCTATTATTTAATGAAAAAAGCAGTGACTCATTAAGTTCAATTGGAATGAGTGCTGCAACTCAGGTTAAAAAACTGGCCACGTCGGATATAAATTCCTTATTCGCTAAAATAAATAAAGAGAGTGCAGTTAAAACTGAGCAATCTATAACTGATAGTATGGCCAGTTTTTTAAAATGGACTGCAAACCATAACAAAATTATTAAAAAATAATCCAGTTGGAATATTGAAGTAAAATTATTATATATTCTATATAAATTTTGCTCCAACATGGAAAATTTATTGATAATTCAATAAAAATTTAATCAGTATAGAGAAAACTTATAAAATAATTTCTGCTTAAACTGTTAAAACTAAAATAAAATATTAAACTTTAAACTATTAATATTTAGAATGACCCAGATGGAGCTTAACGTCGTTTCATTAGATAAGCTATTGGCGGTTTATGAAACAATAGGAGAGCTACGGCAATCTTTATCGGAAGTTACCCACAACTTGAAACTAACCAATCAGCGATTGGCAACGTTAAAAAATCGAGTAGACTATAAAATTATCAGGTAAAATAAAATAAATCATTATAAGTGATGATTATTTAAAAATATCGGTATTATAGACAACCAGCCTTTGAATCCCGTAATGCCTACAAAAACCGCAAATGGCCGGAGCATTCGAATAAGTGGTCCTCTGACAATTTTGCAAGCAAAAATAAGAAAATGATGAAAGACATAAAGAAAGATGTTAAATCATTAGAGAAAACTTTTTCTAAACTGTCTAACTCAGAAAATTCTGAAAATATTTTAATTCCAGCTGGAGAAATGATGCAAGTCATCGCAGGCGAATCCGCCCTAGAATTAGGACAATAGTAAAATTAGTAAATAAAAATTTACAATTAGATAAAGTAGGAACAATTACCCCCACTGTAGGCATAATTAGGTGTTAAAAACAATGAGTAGAATAAGTAAAAAACAAATTTCTAAATTTAAAAATACACCATTTTAGAATGAACGCAGCAGCTAATGAGCAGCGCGATTATGACACCAACTGGACAACAGAGTTCGGTCGAGAGTTCCCACGGGAGCTAAGATACGAAGGCAGAAATGTTCACCTACCTATCTACAGGGAGCAAACTCTGATTGATGAAGTTAAAATTTTGCCAGACCCTTGGTGCAAGGATCCTAGATTCAAGCACACGGATATAACAGATGAAAGAGATTTCATTAAAAAATTAAAAACCCTGGAAAGATGGGTAAAATTTTTGAATTCGGAGGGTATGTTAATTACACACATTAGAGACCAAACCCATTCACTAACCAATACGTTGGAAATTTTAGGACCAAGAACCCCAGTAGCTATTCTTAAAGAATATGCCAACTTTATATGTAAGGTATGGCCTAACCATATCCCTACAGGGGAGGGTGGAGTAAAATTAACTCCAACTGGAACTGGTGCAGCTAAGGTCCAAAAAATCTATGGTCGTATAATTGACCAAGATTTAAAGGCCACAAAAGCCCTAATTGGCTGGCAAAAATGGACAAATAGGCGCACAAAATTCGATAATTTTTCACAATTTGCTGTGATAATTAACCAACTTGCGGAAGAGCTCGGACCCCCGTCATTCGGGTGGTACGGCAAACTGCAAGTAAATTTGGACATCGCCCTGACTATGAGACTTTATTCAATTACAGATCATCGAATCTGTAATGAATTTAGCTCGTCGTTTCAAGACTGGGCATTTGAAATGTTTTCTCGAGAAGCCTTATATAAAAAGGTTAGGGGCGATGTAGTCAAAATAAGGGCTAAAATTGTAATTAGTGAATTGGAGTTTGGGGCGCTAATGGATATCCGTTTAGCAATGGGTCAGGATGAAGAGCCATCGACCCTATCTACATCATCTGATGATGATAGTGACGATGGTAATAATAATAACCATCAATTAAGTCTTAGTTCTCACGGAGACTCATCAGGTTACTCAAGCGAGCACGAAATACGGATGCAACAATGAGATAACAATTTAACAAAAACTTATACTGATCCTAATTATTATTCCATATGGACAGTATAAAATATATTCTGAAATAATTTACCAGAAATTAAGTTGATAATAACTATTTAATTTATTTTAGACTGAATGATCGAACAAGGTGAAAATACATTGACGTTTACAATTCAGATCATACCCAAAATCAGGAATTAGGAATTTGACGTTAAAATTGTAGCAGAGTGTAAAATTTAAAATTTGTAAAAAATATTATAATTTTCAATACAACGATAAAATGCCTTTAAAGAATTGGCAAGACGTAGATAAACTAGTCAGCCAGGCAGTTAGAGATGGAATTATTCATCACAAAACTTTTGATAATACCCCGAAAGCGGAAATAAGGGCAATTTCGTTTGATGGAAAACATAGAGCAAAACCAAAACGTTTTGGTGAATGGGAAACATACAGCAACGAGTTGCTAAACCGTTTTGATAAGGTGTTAAATAACCTCGAAATACCAAATTGGGATAACTTATCGTTCCGATTCGAGGATGATTTTAAGGCGGGTAGTTTCGGGTTATATCCTTCCATATGGATGATAATGATCAATAACTTGCCCGATGATAAGACGAAATATATCGCATATAATCATATTGTACACGGCATATCTATTTTGAACAATCAGAAAAAGATAGAGCCAAATGAAGCAAAAAGCTATGAACGTGCAAAACAAAAATTTCATATTTGCACTAAACGAGTTATTTGTGAACAAAATAATGAATTATTACAAAAACTAAAACACAAAGGTACAGAACCATTGGAGATTTCAGGTAATATTATTAAAAGGTTTGGATATTATCCAGTACAAGTTAATAAACAAAATGGCTCACTTAATAAAAATCCATTTTACCAACCAAATGGAGATTTTCTATTAGAAAACCCAGAGGAAATTACTAACCAAATATCCAAATGGATTAAAAGTGGGGCCATGAACTAGTAGTCATTGCAACATTACGAAATCATTGATTCGCACAAGTATGGTCCTGGTATTTAATGAAAACTCCGAAAAAATATCGAACATGCTTCGATGGAGGGTGCCTAAACTCACAGAGGAATATTCAGTCCATGTAAGCTGAACACGGTCACTAATACACTGTTATTCATAGAGAAAAATGATTAATGTGTAAATTCGATGATGCGAGTGGCTTTCTTCAAGCATACTTGGACGAACAATCAAGGGACTTGACCATGTTCGTTGGGGGACATATATTTTTCGGTATTTCGGAGCGGCCTTTGGGATTCCAAGGGTCCCCGGAGATTTCCAACTTTTAAACTCCTGCGCGGTAAGTTTTTTGAGGGCTCATGGGGTACCAGTCAGCTTATACCTCGACGATCGTTTAGTCATCGAGAAAAACATTACCGCACAAGAAATTAAGGAGATAAATTTAGGATTAAGGGCACCTAGAAATGCATTTCTCACTACAATGGCAATAATAGCCTGTGGGGGGTTTATATCAAGGAAAAAGTCTACGCCTATATGCAAAAAGGTAATAGAATTCCTAGGTTTCACGATAAACACGGAAAACGAGACCATTTCCATTCCCCAACATAAATGGAAAAAATTCCAAGTGGAACTAGATGAAGTAATAAATTCAACAATAATTGAATTTAAAAGTCTAGAACGCCTAAGGGGCAAAATGTGCTCATTCTGTGTAGTAGTAACAAATTTAAGACTATACATTAGAAGAGTCACAGAGTATCTAGTACAAGCTGAACAAGCGGGTGTTAAACACATCCAAATGGATAACAGGTTGAAAGAAGAACTTAAAATTTGGCAAAGTAGCAAAATTAAGTACATTAAACAACTAGGAAATGGATTGAAAAACAATCCATATTAATAGAACCTAAACCATATTTTATATGGACGGATGCCAGCGATATCGCGGCAGGTATAAGGACCAAGATGGCCACGAAAGAACCATATATTTTAACAAAGCAGAAATGCAAACTGGTTTGTTATAAAGGAGGCATTAGCCATACTTAGATACATAGAGTTTAATAAAACCAATTTAAAGAATAAAAGGATTTTTCTACTGGCGACGGGAGATGAGGAGTTGGAACATCCTTCTATAGTGGTAGTAAAAATCCAGATCTTAACGATGTTTTAAGGACTATCAACATGTTAGCAGTTGACAATAATATGCAATTATTAATATTCTGGGTTAGCACTGACATTCAACAAGCCGACAAAGCATCTCGCACGATTGACCTCAAAGAGGAAATTCTTAGTGATAAGGCATTCACAATTGTGACAAGGGATATAATCCCTACGGTAGATTGTATGGCTACAGCGGCAAACGCAAAATGTACCAAGTATTACTCCAGATTCCATGAGGACATGGCTTTGGGTACAAATTTCCTAACAAAAATACCATATAGGGAGGAAATTTTATACTGTTTCCCACCAAAAACGATAGCCGATATTACAGCAAGACATTTATTCCACTTGGATAATAAATTNGACTTCGACTGGTATAAGCCAAACGATAAAATGAAATCACTGTATGCAATAATAAAATATTAATACCATAAATAAATATACCTAACAAAAAATCTCTTAATTTAGAATGAGAGATATGCCGATCACGGATTATGTTGATTTATTTCCAACGGAAATAAGACGCCTAAAAGGTGAACGATTTGTCCTACATGATGGGGCACTTCCATTGATAACCGAACCAAAAAGTACAACGATGGAGTCGGGACAATTCAAATCGAAATGGGCCAAGAATAGGAAGAGTTTTAGAAAATCTATGATAGCCATTAAAACATCATTAATGTACATTAATATTCTGTCAGAGCAACATGGATACGGGGCTGTAGAAATGAGACTGACTCTAAGCATATTAATTTCAGGACTCGAATCTTTGGTACATAATTGTATTAAAGTAGGCTTCGAAAATAAGTCCTTGGAGAAGGCAAGGGGTATTAAAATGTGGGTCTCACGGAGCCCGAGATATAAAACCCTTTACAAATTATACTACATGCTCCAGACTATGGGAGCTGAATTGCCAGCTTTAAAAAACTCAGTCAATATTACCAGATGGAAAATATATGACGTTTTGGTAGGAAAGGAAATAGGTAGACAATCGGAAAAGGTGTGGCATAAACTCCAAACGGAAAAGCCACACACACTATTGTAATACAAGTAAAATTTCCCATAGTTCCAGAAACATAAAGTTACTTCAAAATATATGCTAATTCATTTAGAAATAAAAATAAACAAATTCTACAAATATTTAGAAAATGGAAAACTTAGATGTGCTAGGGTTTTATTTTAAGAAATTTGAAATACTAAGCAGTCAAGTTATGGCAACTTTGGTCGGCATAGATAGTACGATTATCAAGAATCGAGTGTACGTTAAGGACGCCGAGGAAGACATACCGAAATTGAAACTATTTCTTTCAACATTAAAAATTTTCGATGACCAAGAAATAGGGGCCTTACTGACAATCTTCTCTGATTAAATGATTATAACAGATTGTATTTATAAATTAAAAAAGTTTGTTTTTAATAATTAAGAATGGACGGCCTAATTGAAATAATGACCGAGGTAGATGCAATGAAAAGCTTCCGTTTCGCTGACATAAATGAGATTATGTGGTGGCTGCGGGAGACAGCACCGACCTTTGGTCATGTCATAAAGGTCGATACGGCGTGGAGTATGATGAAGATCCATAGGATTAAAAAATTAACGAGAAAAATAGTTTTTTCATTATGTTTTTTATTACTACCAGTGGAACTCCAAGTACTTCATATCAAAAGATTAAATTCAATTGATAACTGTGCGGAAATGACTGAACATATTTAAAACTATTTCATTTCCTAAAACAAATTCATTTAATTATATATAATTTCTTAAATAATTTAGACTGAAATCGGTAGATCCATATGGAACAACTTAGAGCCCAACTGGAGTTAGAGAGCTCACGGAGCTATGTCCCTATGTCCTTATACAATAAGAGCAAAAATGACATAGATAATAATTATTTGGTGCCTACATCAAATGAAGCCCTGGAGCAGAGTCTCCAGGGTCTAGGATCGGGTTCAATTATAGCGAGGTACAACTCCTATATGGTCGACGTTAAAGTGGTTAAAAAGGACTTAGCAGAAGCCTTTTTGAAATACACTAGAGCTCGAGAGGCTGAGGAACTATCGGAACGACAAAAATTAGATTTTTGTCGTATAACTTCCGGAAGACGAAGGTCTTTAACCCTATAAAGGCAGCGGAGACTGACTATTATAATTAATGGGAACTCGTGGATGTATTGGAACTTAAATACGTACCTGAGCATAAGATTACGCAGATAGGGAAAAAGCTCAACAACGTAAAACAACGTTAACCGACCAACTGGAGTCCCTTGAAACAAAGGCCTCTAATTTGCGTAATAAACATGGGGCAAGTGTTATAATGCAAGACGAATATGGCAGAAATGTAAGAAAATTTACATCTGCCACCGTTGGTATCATGCAACCTAATAAAAGGGACCAAAAAGAGGTAGCATTGGCCTTAATTAAAAGATTCACCACACCAGAGAGTCTTTTAAAACTAGATTTCGAAAAGGGCCTACTCTTGGTGAAGGAATATCGGGACTCATTCGAGCCCACTCATGATATGAATTACCTTTATTCGCTTATAGCGAATAATATGGAAAATTCACGAACAATCATCGATAGAATGGGGTTCTCCAAGCATGCTGTTCGAAGCCTGTAATAAGAGAGACAGCGCGGATTTCAATAGAGCTATAAGTAATCTTAAGCCTAGATAAGAAAATCTAGCCGAAATGAGATTGCCGGCTTTGAAAAGAACGCCGAGACAAATTACTGAGCTGGAAAAACAGAAAAAAGTCAGCCCTAAGGTAGTTATAAAAACTTACAATTAGGAAAGGTAATAAGACTAGAGGCGGATCCGAGGCAAAGGGCCGAGGTAAGAGGCCGAGGACCGCGCTAGAGGCGAGGAAGGGGGGATACAATGGAGGTCATGAAAAACTTTTCATGAACCCTATGCACCCCAGTGGTATCCCGACACAAGCACCCAGACCCCACAAGGGAGTCAAAACACCGATAAACCATCTGGAGATAATAATACATCTGGAGGGTTTAGAGGACGAGGTCGAGGGGGCTTCAGAGGGGGTCGAGGTGGAAGGTATTAACATATACCCAACTTAAACTGTTAAATTATTTAACTTCTGCAAAATAAATAAATTTAATAAGAGTTATCAATTAACTTATTCATTTTAATTTAGAATGGATAAGGAAATGTTATATTCCCAAACCAGACATATGTTAAT
>SCLH01063444.1:0-19488 GCA_004367855.1 Oikopleura vanhoeffeni
TAACAAAAAAACATTTTTTAACAGAAAAACTTTTTTTAACAAAAAAACATTTTTAAACGAAAAAAATTTTTTAACGAAAAAACATTCTTCAACCAAAAACATTTTCAACAGAAAAACATTTTTTAACAAAAATGTCCTGATAAAAATAACATTGTACAAAACTGTTTGTCAAGAGGAAATTGAGGATGAGATGAGAATGATGAGGACCTTATTCTAGGGTTTTTTGAGGAATTCAATAGGCTGTTCGAACGTGAAGTTGATATCCAAAAAAAAATTAAATATTAAACACTGGTGAATATAGTCCCAAAAAATGTATCTGGCCAAGCCTTAATTTCAGCCATATTTGTTGCCTCATTTTATTTGTAAAGCACAAAAATTCAAATTTTATGTTCAAGCGCCCTCAAGTACATAATGTACTGTACATTAAGCTTTATATTTCATTAATTTGCTATTCAAGCTCAAATTTTCGACCCAGCTGGAATTTTTTTATTATTTGAGACTGGTTAGATATGCGTGAAAGCCTAATTCGTAACCAGTGTACACGGTTCAAAACCAAGCAAAACTGTATGTCAAGAAGAAAATAGGGTTGGGGACCCCAACTAGGGTTCCACAGGTGTACACCATAATTTTCAGTGAAAACAAAATAATTCCCTATGTCAAAAAAATTAGATAAAGGGTTAGGTAAAATTGTGTCCAGTGTAAATGATGAAAATTGATGCAAAACTGTTTGCTAGAAAAGGCTGAAGTCAGGGTTAAACAATATGATTGTGTTCCCCAGGAACAAACGACCACATTGATGTGACAATAACCATAGTCTTTTCCGAGAAGAGTTTTGCCATGCCATAAGTCTACACAATAATTTGTTGTGTACGCTAACGAAGTCCTGCTTGATAAATATTTTAGCCGCTCTTTTTTCAATGTTTATTTATCTGCGTCTATCTCATGTTTGTGCGTACATCTTGGTCTTTTCCATAATTTTATAATATGACTGGAGCAAAAAAATTGTAAAGCTTTAATAGTGAACTTATAAAATATGTTGCTGTACGTATTCTCAACAATTTATTTTCAGCTTAAAATAGACTCCTTTGATGATGTTCATCCTGGCATGAAAGTTCATTTTCGAGTTGAAAATGCACAAGTTTCAATATTTGAAAATTTGGCAGCAGAAAGCAAAATTTATTACACATTAGCAATCAAAAACCTACAGGCTGATTTTGATTTGGAAAGATTGAATTTGGAACGCTCAGGAACTAGACATTCATTAATCAATTATAATAACCTTGCTACAATTAAAACTTGGTTAGAATCGATGGCTGAAAACAATAAAAATGTTAGTTTTGTTGAATTCGGAAGCTCTGTAGAAAATCGTATGATTATGGCTCTCGAAATTGGTACTGGATCAAAGGAAAATTTAAAAAAATCGTCTTTCTATTCGATATAAATTTTAATATTTGATAAATTAATTAAGAGCTCTAAAACAAAGGCTTCTGAACAGCATATTATTTACGAAGTAAACTTTATTATTAATAATATAAAAGAGTTGTTAATTTGTGCTGCGGCACAATATTATATTAAGGTTTGTTTAAGGGGCTTGGTGTTATAACTGGTATAGACTTAGACTAATAGTATTCCTTATACCGTAGAAAATATAAAGTTTAATACGGATCAAGATATAGGAATACTTAACTCTCGATGTAAAACTTTTTGTTATGAATATATTTTCAATGAATATTTAAATAAAATATACACACCTGAAGTAATTTCAATGGCCAGAAAACTTTTCAACCTATTCTTATTATTTCAATTAGCTTAAAAAAATTGAAATCCCAAAATTATGGCGCAAAAATACAGCATACAATCATTATTATTTATACGGTGATCATCCACCACTGGTCAAGATAATTTGGCTGAATCTGTTACAATCAGAAAATATCAGGGACCGTGATTCATGGTTGCGAAAGCATAGAATCTTGAAATTAAATCAAAATTTGAAAGGCCCTTGATCGAGGGTATTTGCCTTCGATACCTATCATAAATCAAGGCTAAAATCATCACAATCATTTTCATGATTTTGAAATATGGAAAATCTTAAATAAACTGGTAGTTTTTTATTCCGATACTATTTCAAGCCAGTTTTTTTATCGTTTTGAAATTATATTGTCTTGGTTTTTAGCATTTTCAAACAAAATGTTTTTTTCGGTTACAAAAATTATAATCTCGATAGTTACAACTTCCTACTAGTCCTGTTGGTTTTAACTCCCGCACTTTTATGGAATAAAGCGGGGACTTAATTTTTTAGCTCGTGTTCCAAAATGTTAAAACTTTTCTGTGCATTCCTAAAGATAGCTGAATTTCAGTTCTGAATGCATTTCTGAACAAAAATTTCACTTTTGAGCATGGTAATGAAACACCGAAACGTCCAGTTTTAAATGAATAAAAATTATTTCAATCGCAAAGGATAGGCATTAGAAAATTAAGTCAACCAAAATTTTGTTGACAAAAATTACGATCCTTAAAACATACGGCAAAATTTTTACTCCAAAAGATTATTTCTGTTGATTGTGGTATTCATGCACGAGAATGGGTTTCCCCAGCATATTGCCAGTGGTTCATCAACGAAGCTATAAATGGCCGATTTGCTCAATACACTTCGGACGTCAAATTTTTAGTTCAACCTATTTTGAACCCAGATGGATATGAATACACCTGGACGGCTGACCGAATGTGGAGAAAAAATCGATCTGGTGGAAATTCACCAATTTGTGTAGGACCGGATTATATTTAAAAACATATTCATTTTGCATGTATAATTCATTTTGATGAGTTTGTCTAGGAAGTTTTCAAACAAAATTTTAAATATTTCTAGTTTAATTGTAAAGCCGTTTCAACTATCGAATTCAATTTATAACATAAATAATATTATTTTCGATAGGAAAATTTCTTGTATTCGACTTGTATCGACAATTTTAAAAATTTGGATTTTTTGCTGAAAATTTTAAAGAACCAATTTAAAAATTGATCGAAAATCCGATCGCCACCAAAACTTATAATTGTTAATGAACATATTTTCATCAATTTAGACACCTTAGATGGAAATTTACCGTTTTTTGAATGTTTGTCAAAGCAAGATTTATACAGTGAAAAATCATTTGACATCAAGCAGAGCTGACGAAGTGAGCTCAAAACTCAGCCGTTTAAGTGTGTTATCACTTTCATTTGAAAAAACACTCATTTGAAAATTCCGAAAGAGAAAAAAGTTTATTGTTGAGAGGAAAAATGCAAATAGATCTGTAAGCACCGACTCCCAGTTACTTATTTGAAAAAATTCGAGATACTTTTAACGTTAATTGAAAAACGAAATTTTGGTTACGATCAATTAAAATTTTAATTCCAAGCTCGTGAGCAGCTCACAATGATCGATTAAACGACTAAACGGTTCGTATGAACCGTTTAGTAATCTGAGTCATCGTGAGCTGCTCACGAGCTTGAAATTAAAATTTTTAATTGGTCGTAACAAAAACGACTAAACGGTTTGTATATTATAATCAGTTTAATTCCTTAAATTAACGGCAATAATAATTAAAACCTGAAAATATTTTTAATTCTTGAAAGGAACTGATCTCAACAGAAATTTTGATGCAAATTGGTCTGGTCCAGGAGCTAGTGCTCAGCCATGCTCTGAATCATATCATGGTCCAAGTGTATTTTCAGAACCAGAATCACGCTCTCAACGAGATTATTTGGCACCTTATTACACTGATGGGTCCTTGAAAGGGGTTGGTTGTTTAATTTAAAGAAAACAATTATCGTACCAAACCAATACTCAAGTTTTTTTAAACAACAACATGTGACTTTTAAAGGGGCTGAGTCAGACCATCTGACTAAGTATTTCCCAACCACAGTGACTCTTTATAGTTAAAAGGTTCTTCAGACCATTTAAATTTTTGGCTTTCGGTAACGATTGAGCTCTAGATCGGCTCGAAATGAAGAATCAAATTTAAAAAAAGTAAACAAGGAATTCAAAATTTTTTTTGTATTTTGTTAAAACTATCGACATTATTTAATTTTTATGATAGGTAAACCCAAAAAAAATGGAAAATGGTACTATTTTGACAAATTTTTTAGTTCAAATTTTATCTCAAGATGTGATATCAATTTCAGCTGTATGTTAAACTTATTCGAATAAGTTGTTCCAAAATTCGAACAGTTTGAACAGCCTATTTACTTTTGAGAGTCACTACGGTTTAGTAAAGGGTCCGACTAAGTATGAAATTTGAAATTGGCCTCAGGACAGGACAGAAATTTTCAAATCTCGTGCCGACCCCTGATCACTAGCATCACTAGTTGTTAGAATTTGTTGCAATTGAAATGATATCGATGAAAATCTGAAATTGTTCAGAACCAAGCGTCATAAATTAAAAATTTGAATACTATACGAATGTAAAAAACATCATTTTGATTATCCTTATGAATCTGACAATATAAAACGATCAAAAGCTTTCATTTTAATTCAAACCCCCTGCCAGCTTTTTTGACTGTTCATTCTTACGGGCAATATATCCTGTATCCCTATGCTTACGAAACATCGACACCGCCAGCTAACAAGGAAGAATTACAGGACTTGGGAGCAGCAATGAGATCGGCTATATTCCAAACAGATGGAAAGTTCTATACAATGGGTAAGCTTGCCAAGAATTAATCTCTTCAGTTATTTTCTTACTTTCGTCACCTGGTGCAATAAAGCTTAATTTGGTATCTTTCAAATAGAAGCAAGATGGACAAATTTTAAATATCAAATAACCCTGATCGTTGATTTTAAAAAATGATCAGGGGAAGGGTGAAATTTCATAAAGAGAAAATGTTAAATTGAATTGACATCATAATTACTAACAAATAATAGTATTATGCAAAAATATGGCATCTTCTGATTAAAAATATCACTTCTTGTAGGGTGAGCTAATTTTATTTACGTTTAGAAATACTTGAATTATTAATGTTTGCAGTTTAAATTTTTTTCACATTTCATCCGAGACGATCTTGAAATTTTCGAGAAAAATGTCGAAGAGTGCTAGTCGAACTGTGCGACCGAAATGAAAAAGCTGAAAATCATATAATAATTCGTTTATTTTGGAAAGTAACAAGTTTCGAGACAATCTCTGGTTTTCTTACTGCAATCCTATGTAACAATCAAAATCATAATTGAATTTTCTCATTTTGAGAACCATATATTTTTCCGTGTAGATATTGGTCACTTTTAAGGGGGTGGCATAAACCCTGCAGATTGAAGTCAATATAACTCACGAAAGTAATTAGTTTATTTTTTTGTGCTTATTATCGTTAGCTCAACCAGAATATATATGATCCAGCTCATCATAATATTTTTTTTATGTTTTTTAGGAAAAATACATATTTTCTGACCGCTGTTCGAAAAATCATAAAATTTTAATTTTTCATTTTTATTGACTGTTTTAGAAAAATTATGAAAATTTTCCCAAAATCAAGTTCAAAATTTTTTATTGATTGTTTTTTGAACTCTCCATAAAAAATCAGGCAAAATCACATATCAAATGTTCTGGTATCTACTAAATTGCCGTATGCCAACTAATCAGTAGGTCGTGGTTTATTATTTTGAAACTGTTGATGAAATTTTTATCACTTGACTGTACACTCAATAAGTGCCATTCGGCACTATATCTTCAAAAATTTTATGGTTGTGAAAAATTTCCAATAAAACTGTGAGTGGAGTGGACGTCATTTCTTTTGATAGTCAGGACATTTTCAATATCAAAACGCAATTTAAGGTCAATTTTTATCTCAGAAAAAGCTTTTTTCCTCTAATTTTTGCACTTTTTTTACCTTTTTTCATGGAAAAAAAACTTTGATATTAAAGAAATTTTCGACTGTGCAGAGTTATTACGAAACTAATTAGCGAAGTACACCCGCAAATAAATAAAGTTTATTAATATCGTATTTAAAAATGGTCGGGTTTTCTATGGTCGGGTTAAGTTGGAAATGGATGTACAGTGAAAAGTCTTTTTTTTATATTTTTAACTATAGGTAATTATTAATTATATTTATCTATTGCCTACGTATCGCTTTCGCAGCTTCAGGCTAATGTTTTACAACAAATGGAAGTTTCGAAGACTGTGAAAATACAGAACCTAGAGATTTAAAAAATTATTGCAGAAATAGTTTGGGCCTATGACTTATAATTTTTGATGCCAACTTCAAAATAACGAAAAACTATCGTGCTTTTTCGGTTCATTAAGAGAAGGTTTATGTATTCTGATATGGAAGGCTTCTGCTTTTGCCAGATCCGAAAAAGATCGAAAGTTTTTCTGAAGTAATTCAAAATGGTCCATGAAAAATTTGTCACACATTTCTTTTTTGTAAGTTATAGTAGATTTGGCAGTAAAGTGAATTCCTTGAAGTTTTTTAACATACATATGGCATCGATTAATATGATAATATGTTTTTTTGCATTTAAAAAAGTTCTATGTTGTTCCATACGAACATGCAGTCTGTTTTTGGTTCTACCTACATAGGAGCTATTGCAAGTACATTTGCATTTATAACAAAGAAAACATGAATTTTCTTTAGTAGTGACAGGTTTGCCATCTTTGCTAAAATATGTTTAATTCTCATGCTTTTATACGCAAACCGGACGTGGAATTTGGTAAAAATGTTTTAATATGGTTTAATAGGGTTCTCAAATAGTATTCTATTTTATGACTTTGTAATTTATGAAAAAGTCAAAGAGATCTCAGGCTGTTCTGGTTTTTCGGGCGAGCATAAAAAAGTTGCAAATTTTTCATCCAGTATTTTCTTCTTTGGATCCGTTTCTTAAAAAAATTTCTTTTATCTTGAGCATATCTAAAAGAAAAAGTTCTTGGATTGAGCAAGAGTATAGAGAATGATGCAGCGCAGTGAAAATACCGCTTTTTAATATGTAAAAATCAGGCCGAAGGGAGGCCTAATTTTTACATATAAATATTTGGACCTAAAAATATATTTGTAAAAGTCAACTTTGGTAAAAATTAGAAAATTGCAATAGTCAGATTGGCGAAGAAGTTTATATTTCTTCTTTTATAACGTGCGCAAGATGCGGAGGAGGTAATGGAAGTTTTAAAATTAAGACTTGACTTCCGATTTAAAATTGATTACATAAAAAAGAGATTAAATAAAATGGGAAAAAGACGTCCCTCAAACATGTCTTCTAGACAACTTGACTCATAAAAGAACCACCAAATATTGCTCAATCGATTTATGCCGCCAATAGAAAGGAGTCGACAGTAAAGCAAGACTCATACAAGCTAGAATCGATAGAATTACTATTTTGTTAATTAAAAAAACTTGCATCTGAGAACTCAGAGAACGGAATTCCTGGTTTTTTGCAGTACGAAAACACTGACTTTTTTACGGTCCGCACCAAAAGAATCAATTGACCTTCTATTTGCAAAATTTATTCGAGGTAATTAATAATAAAAGCATTTTAACATAATTAATTAATGAGAAAATACTTTATCGATTATGGGGGCTCCTGGTCCTTTTTTACTAGATTTTTAGCCAAAATGTTTATATAATTCAGCTTTTGCTCACGACTCATCCGATTGAACCCTTAGATAGCTTAACAGAGCACTAATATTGGTTTATAATTGAATTTGAAAAATTGGCCGAATCCGACGATTGTTACCAATTTTTTTAAGAAAACTAGTAATTTAACAATTTCAGTAATCTAAGAAGAAGATAAAATAAATTAATCCGATGAACTAATTTTTTTTTATTTTTCACATGATATTTGTGCTCAGTTTGAGCTATCTAAGAATGTTATCGGATGAGTTGTTTTTAAAAGCCGAATTAAATTAAAAAATTTGCTTAAAAACTGTGAAAAGGGACCGGGAGCCCCCGTAATTGATATTGCTTAACTTTTTCCAAAAAAAATCGGCTTTACTGTGTACTTTCGGCGATACTGGCACTTTGGGCGATATTTCGAAGTACATGTATACTAATTTTTAAAAATGTGGATCATCCCTTTTTTAGCCATTTCAGCTCACCTGATTTGTAAAAACTTTGAAAATATTGTGTCTCAAAAGTTGTTTTCATGAGAAATTTCTTGATTCTTAAACCAAAAAAAAAACTTCTTTAACCTCCACCTACACGAGATGTCCTAACTCCCCACCTGCACGAGAGTGTTTTAGTTTCTTGAAGGTTAATAATAATATGGGAAAATGGAAAATAAAATCACGAACAAAAATTTTGGTCGTCACGTGATCAAAATATAGAATTTCTCAAATATTGCGAAATGGCTCTTTTCACCACCAGGTGGCGCGCCATGGCGCCGAGTGTCAAAATAAATAATGCCAAAGTTTTTCACTCCAAAAGTCACTCTAGTTAGTATATTTGTAGATCATTATCTTGTTCCAATACTGCTTACTCCATTAAAGAGAAAATTGCCTCCAAATAATGCATTTCCGGTCTCATGAGAAATTTTTAGAACTCACCTAAATTCTTGAAATTAAAATAAGGGGACCTATCGGGGGTCTGTTCCGATATTCCGCTGGCCAAATGACACTTCCCTGAAATATTTTTGGTCTCTGTGTTCTGAAACACGCTCGTGTCGTGGAGGTTAAGCCGAAAATAAGTTCAAAGAAACTAGAATCTACACCACCTTCTGAACGTCCTGACACCTATGATTTGAAAATTTTTGTCAGGACGTTTGAGAAACCGTCAGGAGGTTTAATAAACTGTCAGGACGTTTGAGAAGGTGGTGTTATTAACTCCTAACCTTATATTTTGCGTGAACTCACGGGAAATTAATTTGTTTTTAAACCTTAAATTTAATTAACAATTAATGTGATATAAAACTAATAATTAAAATTTAACTTAGTGAGTGTCCTGGTAAAACGGAAAAAAATACCAGATCAACTTCCCACTGGACCATCATTTCGGACCCAAATATCCTTCTTAAAACGAATTCTTGACAAAAAATAAGTAGAAAAGATGTTCAATTTGCTGATCTAGTGAGACTGTTTAAACAAAATTTAATTCTCTACTTAAGGGGGTGGGGAAAGCAAATTAGATATTTTTCAATCGGCTCTCCTGAACAAACTAAGAATGTGAAATTGTTCATTTTACACTAGATCGCGAGAAAAGTGTTCAATTGGTTACTCTGAAAAAACAAAAAAAAATTTGACCGCACAAAACGAGCTCTACGGGCACTAGAAAAGTGCCAAATCAATCCTTAAAAAGTTATGTTTGGCTTCGTCTATTAACCGATTCTCATTATTTTTTTTCAATAATCTTGTATTTTCATTATCTAAAGACTCTCAAGATAAAATTTCGTCCCAGATGTCTCAAAACGCAAAAATCAACACTTGCACTTAAACATAATGATCTCATTCATGTACATAAAATTTTTCTGATATTTTTGCTCAGTCAAGAGAAATGCTATATAAAAAACTTCTCAAGATAAAATTTCGAATTAACTTTTAGTTAGTCTATAAATCGCGATGTAATCTCGGCTCGAAAATTGAGCAAATATCACGCCAGTTTCTTGCACCATGTTCCTTTGTTACTTTAATTTTCTCGCAAATAACATTAACCGACATATTATTTGTCTTTATTTTGTCACAAATATTAATGAGAGGCCGTTGATTACTTTTTTGATCACGCCATCAAAGTTTTTGGCGGTTTCGATGATATTTTACGTAGCATTTCGGAATATCATTGATTAGCATAAAACAGATGCCTAAAAAGTGAAATAAATTGAATTTAACAAATTTTGTCACACGATGAGATGTTGTAACATTTTATATAAACCTGTTTAATTTTTAATAATCAGCAAAAATGGTAAAAAGGAGATTTAATAATTTGCGAACTGAAATTGCGAATAATACGCGTGTACCACTAAAAAACACCGAAAAAGAGCCTCTATGAATTGCGAGAACGAGCTAAAAAAATTGTAGAGACTGCAAAAAAACACCGGAGGAACAGCCTATAATTCCAAAAAACATGATCTTCGAGTGAAACCTCCGCATCTACACCATGTTTACCTGCCAAAATGATACTAATGTCAATGGTATGTTTCAAAATATTTTGTCAACTTTTCAATCTGGACATTCTGGCGAATGCCAAGAAAAATAACGTCGAAAAATAGAATGCTAGAAGTAAAAATTCAAATTTACTCTAAAAAATTTTTTACGAAATTTCTAGAGCAGATAGAAACTTCTCGTATTGACCATCAAATTCCCTCGTAGTTGATTTACTAAGAAAACATGTTTAATTTTGTTTTCTACTGTTAGCAACACAGCTAAAAATGCGGTTGACTTTGAAAATTTAGAGCAGATACGGATTTCTGGTTAAGACATTGAATTTTCTCGTCGTCGACTTAGTCGGGAAAAATATTTTTATTTTCGATTTGTTATTTGTATATGCCTTAAAAAGGTCGCTTTCCCCACCCCCTTAAAAGTTAAACAATTTCAACCCATTTAAATTATCACATTTCGCTTTACGAGCAAGGTATATATTTTTTTCGATTGGGTCTAGTAAATAAGTACCGACTTAAAAAATGTACGACACCCAAACTAGAAAATATCTACCTTCCTTGTTTAAGGAATACCTATCTTCTGCAAAATTAAACAAAAGACAAAAAAATTTAAATTTACAGTATGTATTTTTTTACTTGAAATTTTCATTTAGGTAATTACGGCCAATAAAAAAGGTTACTAGGTGGATTATATTTTCAAACCCTTGACATCGACTATAGCTTTGGTTTCAAAATACAATCCACCCAGTTACCATTTTTTATTGGCCGTAATTACGTAAATGACAATTTTCATTTCAAGTAAAAAACACTACTGTAGTTCAAGTCANTTTTTGGTTCTACCTACATAGGAGCTATTGCAAGTACATTTGCATTTATAACAAAGAAAACATGAATTTTCTTTAGAAGTGACAGGTTTGCCATCTTTGCTAAAAATATGTTTAATTCTCATGCTTTTATACGCAAACCGGACGTGGAATTTGGGTATAAATGTTTTAATATGGTTTACTAGGGTTCTCAAATAGTATTCTATTTTATGACTTGTATAATTTATGGAAAAAGTCAAAGAGATCTCAGGCTGTTCAGGTTTTTCGGGCGAGCATAAAAAAGTTGCAAATTTTTCATCCAGTATTTTTTCTTTGGATCCGTTTCTTAAATTTTTTTTTTTATCTTGAGCATATCTGAAGAAAAAAGTTCTTGGATTGAGCAAGAGTATAGGGAATGATGCAGCGCAGTGAAAATACCGCTTTTTAAGTAGCGTTTACTCATAACCGATTTTTGATAGTTACTTGTGATGCTGTTTAGACAATTTTTTCGGTATGTTTTAAACTCTAATTTTCGTTCGTGTACAAAAATGGTACATGATAAAAAGTTCAACTGATTATTTATTAGTTTTTCAGAAGTGTAAAAATATTTTGATCCCAGAGGTTAATTTCGGAGAACATTTTTTCGTATGAACCACGCTTTATGATGGCTAAGTTAGCATCTGCGAAGCGTGTCCATGAGATAACATCGCCACCTTTCATAAGTTTTTTGATAACTGCTCTTTCAAGACAACCAACAAAAATATTTGATAGTATTGGGGCTAAAAAGCTACCCATTTGGAGGCCTCAAAGTTGTTTATATGTGCCAGTTTAGCATTCGAAAAAATTGTAATCACATAGAACTTCTTGAACAAAGGTCTTAAATTCTTCTTTGTTAGGGATGGGAAGGATAACCCTTTTAATCTTTTACTGGTTTCAAATAATATTTTGGAGCCCGAAAAATAGTGACAATTGTATAATCAATTGTCCTATTTAAATTTATATTGGGGTACATGGCCTTGATGACAAACGTGACAATTTCATGGTTAACTGGATCAAACTTGTCTTTTTCGGTTAAAAATCGAGTTTCGAAGGCTTTTTGACTGTCGACCAAAAAAATACATTTAGCAACGAGCGGTCCCAGGATATTTTTTAGATAAATTTCAGCCTCATGAACTATGTGGCTGTACCTGGTCCCTGTTGGCCTTCATGGGGCCCGTTCTTTATGAAATTTTACTTTTCCATATAGGGCTGAAATTGTGTTTTTAGGCTCAACAAGCCAAGTATTACTTTGACCTAAGCAGCTTTTTATATGTCATTCACCAGTTGCCCTGTATGATTTAAGGTTTTCATTCAAATTAAAATTTTTATCTTTTCTTAATCTGCATTATCGAAAAGTGCCATTTAGTTTTTCTTTAATCTCTGATTTGTTATTAATATTAAACTCAGTGAGATTTATCAACAGTTAATAACACTTATATTGCAAATTTTTTTTCGGAATTCAAAAAAGGCTGAAATTTTGAGTCACGTGTTGCGCACCGTGAGATCTTTGCCCAAAGTTTGAATGTAGGCCTGATATTTTGTATATCTAGTTCGGATAACATTAATTTCCTTCATTGTGGAAAAATTGTCTCCCAGAGTTTGTTCTGGGGTAAATTTCACTGATATCTACTTTAGTTGAGCCACCCTACAGAAATTCGTTTCCAGAATTTTAACAAAAGAAACTACCTCTGGTGGTATTTTCACACCGGTATTATTTATTACTTTTGCTTTATTAGCTGGATAAAAAGTTTTGCGTTTTGGTTTTAACAACTTGAGATCTCTTTTTTGGTCAAAATTTTTTTTAGAAAGGTGAACTCTACGTTTCAGATCGAATATTTTTTTTTCAAAATTTGGTAAGTTTGGGGAGTGAAGAAGTAGTGATTTGACGTTTTGATCAAATTCAAATTTATATTTTATTTGTTTTTCTTTGTTTTCTAACTGGACTGCGAGAAGTCGCTTGTGTTCCCATTCTTTGATCTCTTCTATTGTGAGTAGGTTGAACTGGATCGTTTTATAACTTACTTAACAAAATTTCGACACTAGCCGTTCTTTAAAGCAGAAATCTGTTGACTCCAAATCTTTCTGTACACGGTACAGACGTCGAAACGAACTTGTCGTAATGGTGAGCTGGTCGGTACCTCTGGGTTTTCTCTTGACCATTTTAAAAATATTTATTATATTTATTTATTGCTACGTATCGCTTTTGCATCTTCAGGCTAATATTTTACAACAAATAGAAGTTTCCAAGTCTGTAAAAATACAGAATCTAGAGATTTAAAAAACTTTTGCAGAAATAGTTTGGCCTATGAGTTATAATTTTTTTAATAACCTCTTATCATTAGTTATGTTTAGAAAATAAAACTGTGAACTTTTGTAATAATGACCACTTTTATTGAAGATAAAAAATAAATTTTCACATTTTTGTTTCTTGCAAATATTGCTCTGAAAAAATGTACCAATCTGCTGGACTTATGCCACTCCCTTAAAACGACAAAAACTGCTAAAATATCCTTGTTTGCGGCAAATTTCTGATTTTTCTGATTTTCTGAAATTTTTGATGAATCAATTCTCAGTTTTTGCAGGAGTTAACCTAACTTCACTCAAAAATAGCTCATTTTAGGTATTTGAAGTCTCCTGGTCGTCGAACTAGACGTCTCTGGGACGCGAGACTACCACCATTGTGATGTTTCTGGCCGTATTTGTTTAGTGCACCCCCTTAACCAATGAAAAATCGTTCAAATTTACGAACCCGTAGGTGCTTAACAGATTTATATGCTTATTGACCAATAAGCGGTGTCAATTATATTTCTGCAAAAAACTAAGAATATGAGCAAAAATGTGACATACTGTACTTTCACATATTAACAATGATAAGTATCTTGCAAAACTTTGTTCTACTTTGCAAAACTCACTTTCAGTTAATACAACCCTAAAAATTTCTTAAAACATACAAATAATTTAGGCCAAACAACTGATGTAATGTATGCGGCTGCTGGCGGTTCTGACGACTGGGCTTTTGATTACATGAAAAATAATGGAAATGAAGCCCCGCTTAGTTACACTTTTGAACTCCGAGATACTGGAACCTATGGATTTGCTTTACCAGCAAATCTTATCACCCCAAATGCACTTGAGATGGATAATGCTATGGATGTTGTTATTCAACATGTTATTGATAATAAATAAATTCTGTTGCTGATAATAAATTCGGAAATTGTTTTTATCGTTTTAAAATTATAAATTGAATTTACCTTTTCAACCATTAAGAAAAATATATTTGTTTCTATAAATAGGAAGTACCTAATTGGTACTACCGATTTTAAATACAAAATATAAATATCGAGGGTCCAATAGTCTATGAACAATAGGTATTGATTTACAGGTGTAGATTATAGCTATCCGCCAACTCATAATGAGTTACTCATTCGCTTTTTCATTCATATGTACATTCATGTATAGCTAGGTTTTTTAAATCTACAGTATGGCTGAACAGTATGGCAATTAAACCTACAGTGTGGGCAATTCAGCATTTAATCGCTGGCATTGCTAATAGTTTAAAAATAAAATTTAAAACGAATTTCTGAAAGACGAATTTACGACGAAGTTTATTTATATAAAACTACAGTCGATAATTTACAAAAATTTAAATTTTGAAGTTGGTCAATGATCAAATCAAAAAACGGTTTTAAAAATAAGGTTTTTGGAGAACTTGTATTTGCGAATTATTCAGAATTAAAGTCTGACAAGGATCAACGTCTTTAAGAATTTAATATCCTAAAGTCAATAATATTTTGCTTAATTGTCTTAAGTCGGGTTTGGCCACAACAATCAACGTCTTCAACGTGAAAAATTAAAGAATTGTATATCAACCTTTTTTATTTTTTTTTCGGAACAAGTCGTCCGCTTCGAATGCCTAAAAAAGGTCTGAATCACATCGTCTGATGATGATCAGTCGGGGGTTAATTTTCAATTTAATTATTTGAGAAAATTGCAAACTGTTTCAATTTGACATAAGACAGACATTCATTATTAACATGTTGCATAGTACCGAAAAGTCATGAACAACTGATTTTAACAAAGAATTGAAGCTTTTTTTAAAAGTTCTTGACCACAAAAAGTCCGTTTCACTGATTAAAGTCGTTGACGGTTTTAACCGTCACGGTTATCAACGTATTTTGGTCATTCGGCCCGTATCTGTTTATTTATAGCAGAAATATTCTGAACATAATAATTAAAAAGCTGGTAATAGAGCTGGTCATATTTATTAATAAACGGGAAAATCCGTACGCGTAATGCGCCTCACTTGATCCGTTTCGGTCATTTTATAGGAAGATTTTGAATATGACGATGACCAAAATCAACCTATACTGAAACGGCCTTTCGAATTCAAAACAAAAATGGTCTGTAAATCGCATTGACGTTGAGGAACGGGTCAGCAAATATCTCTTTATCACACTTTTGTTTATATCTCGGCTCTACTACTTAAAAACTCACTAAGTTAGCTCATCAGGGCCGGGATATTAACAAAAATGTGATTAAGGGATAACTGAAATGCAAACAAACGACATCCCCACGCTTTTGTTCGGTCTACTTTTGAAAAAACGAAATCATACGAATGTTTATCTTTTCTGAAATTATTAAATTTTTTTTTTTATTAATAAACCGAAATAAGTGAAAAATTATGATTCAAGGTAAACTATCAAAAAAAGTATTTTCGAATCGGCTTCTCAAATCCTGAAGTGTAGCCTTTTCAACTTTGTTTTGCATTACAGCTTTTATCGGGGATTAACCAAAAAAGGCTTTACACTGAGGAAAAAATGCTGTCTTTATGGAATCTTGAAATAATATATTTGGTGGTTAAACTTTAGCAATGAAATCGAATAATCATTGTAATTAAGTAAGCTAATCCTCGTAAAAAAGAAATTAATTTAAAGGTGAGTATCAATTTATATTTGAGGGGTGAGTGATATTTTTTTTTAATTTGTCAAAATTCGGATTTTAAAGTATATTTTCTTATATTCGCGCGTAATTCATCAATTAAACTTCTTCCATGAAAAATGCTTAGTCATGTTCACCTCCGCGCCTCATTGGCCCGTTTCATTTCAATCAATGAAATATTGCTGACTCATATTTTAAGAATCATCACATATCATGACCCAACCTACAAATCTATATTGGGTAGGCCTCATTTCAGCGTTAGTTCATTCTGAATCCAAATTGTGGATACACTCAAAATATAACAAAATTATCACGTGATGTTGGAAAAACGACTGAAACAATGCCTTTTTGTATCTGATGATAAGATTATCATCATACCCTGACAAATAATAACGCCGGAATGTTACTTAATTGGTTCTCAAAATTTCAAGATTTTGAAGTTTTTAAAAGATAAAATTAATGATCGAAAGTTGTCCAAAATGATGACAAAAAACGCTAGAGAGAAAAATGGTGCATTTTTTAAGATGTGAAAATTGTTATAAATAAGAGAAATTAAGATAAAAAATTTTAATTCCAGATAAAGTGAAATAATTTCAAAAATCGAGAACAAAAACATAAGGAATCGTAAATTTGATTAAAAATTAACCATTCATTTAAATGATGATAAAAATTAAAAATAATTATGGAAAATTGTATTTTTAAATCCGGCTCAAGAGGGCCTACATGCCAAAATTTGATTCCTAGTGGGAGTTTCCACTTGGGACTTCATATATATAGTTTACTTCTTCAAATAATTAATTCACCCTTCAACTCAGAGAGCTTTCGACGCACAAGAATTGCGTTTATGGTAATACTTTGAACCTTTTCCAAAGAAAACCAGTGGCACTACTACTGTCACACTACAAGCCAGGTCATAATTTTATGAATCTGAAGAAAAATGAACTAACAGAAAGTTTATTTCAGGTGATATTAATTATGTAATATTATATATGATATATAAAATTGATATATAAATGGGATATATAAAATGATATATACAATTGTATGTTATCTATTATCAAACTAGTCAAGTTAAATCAACTAATGAATTTACATATATATATGTGCTTATTTATTTTTAATTGATTATTTACAAAGTAATTAAAGATTATACTTTATATCAAGAAAAAAACTATTATCAGAAAGCCCTTTCAAAGTATCTTCATCTGTTTGATATATGTTAAAGGGAGTGAGCGTCGATATCTCAGTTACAGCCTACAGGTATAATACTTTTTCATACACTTATTTCGTAGAGAATTTCCTGACAAGTTTTTTACTTACTTGTATAAGATTTTTTTTGATTTTGAGATTTTTTCAAAAAAAATCGTTTTTTCGGGGGTTAAAATTTAAGGTAAAGTTTAAGAGCATTTGGAATGAAAGGTACCAATTTCGATCTATAAACTTTTTTTCCCACTTTCGAAATTGCGAATGTAGACACTTAAGTCGAAATACTGCCAAAAAACGTTAAATTTCTTATTTTTTTGTAATACCAAAAAAGTTGAGAATTTCAACAAAAACTAGAAATTCACAAGTCGTTCCTGAGCATTTGAAGATAAAAATAAAAAAAGGGATTCGTTCGGACCTTAATTCAGGCTTTGCGGTGAATTTGATGCACAAATTAAAAAAATACTGTATTTTAAAGGAGGAGTAGGCTTTTGCGTGAGGCTCCAAAATAAGCTGTTTTGACCACTAGGAGCAAAATTAAAAAATGCTCCATTTAAAGATGCGCATTCATATCTTGAAGTTGAATTGCAAATAACAACACAAAATGATGATAAACGAATGAGGAGTAGGCTTTTTAGTATTTTGAAGGACGCTTACTAAAAATCATTTTATGAGCGTAGGTTGAAGTATCAGATGCTCTGAATAGTACTGGCAACTTCCTTTAGAGTTGTACTACGTATTTTGAAAAAAAATATTTCTGAAATGTGTAAAAAAGAGCCCAATTATCGACGCACACTCCCTTAATTAATGTTTTGACAAGAAATTGCTGATTTATGAGTTGAATTATTTTTGGTTTTCTCTCCATATTCAATATTATTATCGAATTTGATATGTAGAACATGATTAACTGTATATCTGACATGTGAAACTGTATTCTCTTGGTTAAAATGCAACGATTGTATTACAAAGCCATTCTGTAAACATTAGAATGCAAATAAAATATAATAATAATAATTGCAACCCCAATGGGGTTACCCCATATTTGTCGGATCGGTAGACCAACCTAAAAATTTGAATCGGCAGACTCTCCAAAAAACTCAAAAAGTCTAATCTGATCCAATTATGCCGAATAGCAATTTTTTTAAAATTTGACAAATTGCTAATAAGATCACGAGAAAAAGATTAAAAAGCTCAAAATTTGGTGCTCTTTCAATCTTCAAGAAATCGGAGGTGGATGCATTCTTTTTGGAAGCCTGCTTATCACACTTTTGTGCTTATCCCGGCCCTACTACATAAAACACACACTACGTTTGCTAATCAGGGCCGAGATTGGCATACAAGTGTGATAAGGGGATATGTGGTTCAGCTATTGAGAATATTGCCACTTTTACCCAGAGCATCAGATAATTCAACCTACGCTCAGAAAAACAGTTTTATTAGACGCTCAAAAACCCTTTAAGCCTACTCCTCATTCATTTCTATTTATTTTTTCTCGACTATATTTCTCGACTTCAATATAGAAACGAATTCCATATAGTCTATACGATAAAGATATGCATCCCATAAAAGGCGTTTTTTCGAAAAATTTCCCTTGTGGTCAAAACAGCTTATTTCGGAGCGTGAGTAAAAAGCACAGTAGGCTAAGCCTACACCTTCAAAATAAAGAATATTTGAAATTCATGGATTAAATTAACTGCATACAGGGGAGATATCGCCGGATTTGCAAAAATCGCTAAAATTTTTTTGTGATGTATTTCACAAATTACTTTGTGGGCGTCATGAATGACGTTATTCTAAGGATTGAATTTCCCAAATTAACTCTTCTCAACTTTTATTTGACTGCGTTTGGTGGAGCATTATATTCTACGCATTTTGGTGATTCATTTCATTTGCACATATTGTGAAGCTCCTTATAAAATCAAAACATTTTTTGACATATGACGTCATTTCGAACGCCTACGCGTTTGTTTTATTAAAAAAAAATTTCTGTCTCCATATCGCCGAATGTGCCGAAATCGCCGGATTTTTTTGGCAAACAACTTTCGGCGATAGCGCCCCTACCTGGTTTATTACGATAACGACTCTTTTTATAACATTTTTCTCCATGTTCTCAGAAAAGACCTCGTAAATTTCTCTTTTTTAAAACATTGAATTACATTAATAGACCACTTGAAGCCCCCTTACAGCTTAAGGGGGTATATCTGTCTGATTAAATGAAGGCCTTATAGGCAATAAAAATGCTCCAAATTGATACGGGGTGATAATTAAGTGTACTAAAAACCCAATCATCATAAAAAAATATCGAAATTTTCGCATTTTTTTGATTTTTTTCTAAGTATTTTTTAAAAGATAAGGTTAAAAAATAAAGTTTGCTCGAATTTGACAACTAAAACTTCAAAATATCGACTTGACGTAAGCCATTTTTCTCATCAGTGTTTCACTGGCTTTCTTTTGAGCCTA
>SCLH01063445.1:16579-34513 GCA_004367855.1 Oikopleura vanhoeffeni
AAATTACTCAAATTATATAAAAAAACGTTGGGATTATCTTCAACGTTTTTAAGACTTTTTTCTCAATTACATTCATAAGTCCGAATAAAATCACGTGACGTAAATAATTCAAAAATTAAGCTTTGGAATATCTCATAAGATGATCCTTATTTCTTGAAAAATAAGTGATTACTGCCCTTTTATAGAGAATTCCGTTATGTTAAAAATCTCATAAGTGTAATTCCGCCTTAACCCTTGGAAAGCTTCAGCACCACTTTAGTGGTGGCTGAAATTTTGAATCCGCTGAAATCGGATGAAAAAAAGTTCTGGAAATTTGTGATCCAACCCCAACTTAGAGTTTCCACGAGATATCAAAAAGGCAGTTAAAAATGTTCTAGGACTGTTTCAAAATATTTTATCTTACTTTTTTAGAGAATCTTCTCTCAAAAATACTCCCAACATGTGTGTCTGCTTCCAAACACTTTAAACGATCGATAAAATCTGAGGAACTGAGTTTTTAGGAAAGTCTTTTGAGTTATTCTTTCAAGAACGTAATAAAATTAAAGTTTCCATCTCATAACTTTTTATTTTTTCGTGAGTATTTTTCAATTTTTTGAAAAAATTAGAAAAAAAAATATGCTTCCGCATCTTTTCGGAAAAATAGGTTCAATGAAAGCTACGGCAACACTGATCAGAACAGTGAGCTTACGCCGAGATAATATTTTGAGCTTAGCGCGTGTTAAATTATAACAACGTTGTTTTATATAACTTTATTTTGAAATAACAATACTTTTCTATTTAATTTGAAATAATTGAATAGTAATACAAATCTTTAATGCTCTTCTGCTAAAAATGCATTTTTTGTCATCAAATGATTCAACGGCAAAGAAACTTATTTTATAAACCGACATTTTAACGCCCCTCTAGCTGCTGAAAACAGATCTAATAACGAAATTGCTGAAGAAAGATCAAACAGATGCTTGCATTATTCTCTGGCCACCTAACGATCAGCTGGCCCGATACTTCCTTTCGAATTCCAGCTTTCTAAAACTTCGCGGAACTAGCGTAGGTAAACTTTTCTTTGAAAAATACCCTACAAACTCAGAAAAAATGAACATCTTGAAAAAAGATACAAGACGACGCTATCTCGTGCTAAAGATCTCGAACTTTTATTTTAACTAAGGAAGACATTTCTCTCAAAAATATTTTTTTTACGCGCAAACTGTTTTGTAGTTTTTCCGCGATCAATCGCGCTGAAATCGTCTTTTGACGCAGGAAACAAAAAGAAGATTAAAAATCAAAAACAAATTGTGAAACCTAAGGTCAGAATTAGGAGCAATAGGAAAGAAAATGACTTAGTTAATCTTTATGTTTTCGATGCAGTAAGTGATTAAACCCGAAATTTGCTGCCCGTTTCGATCAAGTTCTTCTTGTTAAATTTACAACTTTGATTAGGTATATTTTTTAATTCAGTCTTTAGTCTCAAATGAGAAATTTTTTTTTTTCTCAAGATGTTTTTTTGGTGCTAACGCATTACATTTTGTTCATTCTCAGAAAAATATTTTTTTACAAACTGGAACTTTTTTCGCGTTTTGAATCACTTTCACTGCTAATCTCTTATTTTGAGAAAACGGAACAAGTAGATTAAAAATCAAAAAAATTGTGAAAGCCAAGGTTCAATGAGTGCGAATATTGAAAGAAATGTTTTTGAAAATATTCATGTTTCAATGAGAGTAAGTGATCAAAGTCCAATCTTGCAGCTTAGTTATCGGCCGATTTAGATAAAATTTTAAAATCTAAATTGATTACTCGCTAAGTTGGACTATCCTTCACAAAATTAAGATCATTCACGGCTTTTTAATAAAATGTTAATCCGTAAGAAGCTCAAAGTCGCCCCACTTTAGTGTGCATGAGCCTCGCCGAATCCGAATAAAACAATTTGGAGCTTCCAAGGGTTAAACATTTTCGGCGTAATTTGAGTACTTTTTGTGTACTTGAACCAAAACCTTATTTAAAGGAAAAAAGCCTTAAAAACTTTTGAAAAACCCATTCACTTTTTTCAAAAATTGATTTAAGTGATTTTTGATTTTTTCACGTGATCATTTTCGGGCTATGGTGTAATGGAAAAAAAATCTTATTATTTCTTTTCTGATCCCGCTCATAGCCTTTTGTTGATGATTCCATTTTTTTTTGCAAAAAATAAGTACTGTGATACAAAAATAATTTCTCCAAAAAAACGCACAAACGTCAATTATTAAAATAGTTGATCAATCACTTTGTAAATGCTACATTCATAAATGCTACATTCATAAATGATTCATTGCCTAAATTGCGATTAAAGAGTGCATGGTCACGCGTGACCATGAAAACATTGTGGGAGTTAAGGGGGTAGGTGTCGCTTTTTGGTACGTTTCAATCACGCCTCAGAACAATTCTAGGGCAGTTGTAAAAAATCTGAGGATACTCGTTTGTAGATCTATCCTTTGTCTAACGATTACACATCTCAAACTCAAAACTGTTACATCACACCACCAGGTGCTGAGTCAATTCTAGAACACCCAAGCGTTTCTTCAAAGTTATACTTCTATTAGGCCCAACATACAAAGCGTCTGAAAATTCACACAAAGTACGGGAAGAGTGAGGTTACTAATATGTTTGGCCCATTTTTTTGAAAGTCGCTCTTGTATTTTCTAGAATCCCTTTTGAACGCCGATTTTTACAATTTTTCGTCTTCAAAGTGATACTTATCCTAGACGGATGTTTAGAATGAGACCGTTTTTTCGACTCAGGTAGATAAATATAGTGTCGTCAATATGTTTGGCTCGGATTTTTGAATTTTATCCTAAAATTCTAGAAATATGACGATAAGTGAACCGGAAATTAAAAGTTCGAAAAAAAAGTTCGTCTGATCAGAACAAAAGTACCACCAAATAGAAGCTGAGAGTTCACTGATCCAAAAATCTGCTTACAGCTAATCGAAATTTTGAACCAATCAGCGTTTTAATGTCATGCATTGTTTTAGACGGGTCATATTCACCAATAAAAAATGTTCATATCATGGTAGAATACCGGTTTTATGCAGGTTCAAGCTAAAAAATATTCGAACTTTGAAAATTCTAGATCTTTGTTTCCTAATTGTTTTGACAAAACAAATTGCCACCATGAGATTCCTTGGGTCAACTTTATCCATAACCGATATTAATTTATCATAAATTAATTCTATAAAGGGCTCAAACAAACCGTCACCTACCCCCTTAATGCGTGAAAAACAGATTCATTCTAAATAATAAATTTGCGGATGGTTAACTTCCCAGTATGATGTGAAGAGAATCAAACGCCCACGCTAAAAGCCTCGAACGAATCAAACCACTTTATTTACATATTTTATTATTTTGAACCAATCAAACATCTCATTCATTCTACCCACTTATTATTTCATTACTTTTAAGAACAAATTATTGTTACTGACGGGTTCTAGAGAATATATTAACTATTTTGTTCTACTCATGCATTCTTTACACCCACAACCCCCTTAAAGTCCAGCCATATAATGATATTTTAGAGTGATTATTAAAGAATTAGAAAATTTAAACCATTCGACATTTTTTGGCGAGTTAACCTCGTCACACCCAGAAACGAAAACTTCGCCTCACACCCAAAAGCCTATCTAAAGGCAATACTTTGAGCGCTTATCCCGGGAAAACTGGGAAAGATATCAATTTACTTATTTGTCACCGATTGAGATCAAGGATAAAATTAACTAAACAACACGTAACATTTTCAAATTTCGAAGTTTGTAAATGAGATAACTGCGAGAGAAAATAGAGGTTCACTGAGTCAGGTTCAACTTCACTCACCTTGTATTTCTTGAAGAACCAAACATTTCTTACAATGACATATAAGTTACAAATTTAAAAGTGAAACTTTAGCTATTGAAAGCTGGTGTCAAATTCGAAATATGATATCTTGATCGCTTACAAAACAATTATTCATATCGCCGCGCGTCGAAATATATGCAGTTAAATGTGAAAAATATTGCTAATCAGCTGAAAACTTAAAATCAGTACCACCTAAGGTTCTATATTTGATCGATTTGTCTTTGTCGGCTCTATTTGGGTTAAATTGCCGTTCAATTCTTTCGAAAATAATTTTTTGAAAAATATTTTTTTTTCATTATTTTGAGTTTCATAAAAATCACTTGTGAAAAAATTATACTTCGTATAAAGACTGCTGATAAGATAAACTTATATCAAAAGAATCTTTAAATACTTTTTCTAAAAACTTGCTTCCTCAGANTAAACCATTCGACATTTTTTGGCGAGTTAAGCTCGTCACACCCAGAAACGAAAACTTTGCCTGACACCCAAAAGCCTATCTAAAGGCAATTCTTTGAGCGCTTATCACGGGAAAACTGGGAAAGATATCAATTTACTTATTTGTCACTGATTGAGATCAAGGATTAAATTAACTAAACAACACGTTACATTTCCAAATTTCGAAGTTTGTAAATGAGATAACTGCGAGAGAAAATAGAGGTTCACTGAGTGAGGTTCAACTTCACTCACTTTGTATTTCTTGAAAAACCATACATTTTTTACAATGACATATAAGTAACAAATTTAGAAGTGAAACTTTAGCTATTAAAAGCTGGTCTCAAATTTGAAATATGATATCTTGATCGCTAAAAAAACAATTATTCATATCGCCGCGCGTCGAAATATATGCAGTAAAATGTGAAATGCTAATCAGCTGAAAACTCAAAATCAGTACCACCTAATGTTCTTTATTTGATCGATTTGTCTTTGTCGGCTCTATTTGGGTTGAATTGCCGTTCAATTCTTTCGAAAAATAATTTTTTTTCATTATTTTGTGTTTCATAAAAATCACTTGTGAAAAATTATTCGTCGTATAGAGACTGCTGATAAGATAAACTTATATCAAAAGAATCTTTTAATACTTTCCTAAAAACTTGCTTCCTCAGAATTTTGATATTATGTATCGTTTTCACACAATTAATTTTTTAAGAAATTTTGACAAAAATTATAAAAAAAAGTAGGATAAAATAACTTTCGAACGGCTCATCGTAAAAAATTTTCAACAATATTTTTGGAAAGAAAATTGCAAACCCTATGACAAATTTGGATTGTAGGTCTGTGACGATGTTATTTCTGCGCCGTTTTGGCTCCCGAAAATATTTTTGACTTTAGATAGTCAAAGGGTGTGAGGGGGTTAAGCATTCATTGTTAGCGCAGAAACTCAACGTTTAGCGATATTCTGCAATGCCTTTTTGTACAGGAACTTAATGTCCGGATGGTTCATGTAGTAAATGACATGTACTTAGTTATTTGTGCAATAACTCGCAGTTTTTCAAGTTCCTGCCTGAAAGATGTATTGCAGAATATTGTACCGTGTACATGTTAGGGCGAAAGGTTTCGCGTCATAATCAACATATTTTCGTCAGTTATATGAATAGTTCGCCTAATGGTTAGCGCGACTCGATGATCATCTCGTTTATCTGGGTTCAACTCGCGGACTTCTCAAAACATTTTTCTATGGTTACCCAACATACACTAGGTGTGCGTTAACCTCAGCCTTATGCTTATCCATATATGTATCTACACAGGACAAAAATCATCATGACCCTAATTAATATAAGCTGCAATTTCGAGATCAAAACCTTGAATATCTTTAGAATCATAATGAACACGAAATATTTTTACTTATTCTCACTAAGCCAAATTTCCGAATCAGAAATCGTATCTTAGGAACGAAACCCAAATGAATACTAGTAATTACATTTGGCGAGATTCTGCGTTCATTTTCTCTGCAGAAATTCAAAGTTTGACTAGCTCCTGCATTTAATTTTTTTGTGCAGAAACTCGAAGTTTGATGAGTTTTTGCATGAAAACATAATACAGGAACTTCAAACGGGTTTGACTTGCGTGACCTGAGCCTTATTTTTATAATATAAGTGAAAAACAACAACATGTGCACAAAATATTTAACTTAATTAGAACACTTGAATTCCTATTCATTCAAAATCTGAAGAATTTTTTACTCTTTAAAACTTTACTCATCGCTTAATTATTTTATTCTGGGTGAGAAAAACTGAATGAATGAGAGAAATATTATTGAGAAATGTTAATAGTAAGTTTAAATATATTGTCAGATATCCCTTTATCACCTTTTGGTTAGAATGCGTTACCACTACTCCTTTTAACGTGTGATTTTAAAGTTGTGGCTACGCATTCTAACCAAAAGGTGATAAAGGGATATTATACTTCTTTGCGCGTTTTCATACCCTGAAAATAGACTAAAGAAAAATGAAGAGAATAGACCACTTAGGTTAGATTTGTCACATAAACTGATCTGTACCAAATTTTATTCCGCGTTTTGTGGTCAGTTTTTTATCAAAAACCAATATTTTTCCGAAAAAATGATAATCTATTTTGAAAAATCGCATTTTTGACAAAAATAGGGAGGTAAAATTGGACCAAACAGCTCTCCCTTTTTTTCCAATTTCTTAGTTTTTTTTCTCGAAAAATCGAAGTTTGAAGGCTTGAAATCAGAAATATCGAACAAAAAAATTTTCCAAAAATTGTGTTTATTTCATTTTTAATTGGTGTTGACCCAAAAATTACCGATGCGGCATTTGTTTTAAAATAATTAAATACTTAAATCACGAAACAACGCTATATTTTGATCACGTGACGACCAAATACTTTTTCAGATTTATTTTCATTTTTCTATATATAATCAACCGGGTTGATTCAACCCCCTAGAAGTTTCAGAAGAATCTACCTATAGTTGTCATAAATTGATATTAATGGTGGAATAGCTAGCTATAGTTCTTACTTAAGTATGAATGGGTTATTAATTCAATTTAAATTAAGTGTTAAATTCGTAAAAAAATTCCTGAAAAAATTGTAGATTATTATCGCTTCTACCAATCAGGAACAAACTTCAAAATAGAGTTATATTTTTTCGAAAAAAGCCTACTCCTTTGTGAGTTTTAGAGGTACGAAAATAATTTTTATATTTTTGAAACCACAAAATTTGTCGGCTGACCATTGTTCAAATTCGGTATGAATTTTCGTGTTTTATGTTCTTAAAACCCATATTTCAAATTTATAAAAATCAATAAAATTTGATGAAAATGCTAAAATTAAAAACAATTTTCCACTACGAATTTCAAAACGATAAAAATTGTTTTTCCGGAAGTGTATTTCAAATTATCAATATTCCCACCAAAAAAAGTTAATTGAGGTGTTATAGAAATAAACTTAGATAAAAAAATTGAATATATCAAATCTAGAAACCGTACACGAATGTTTTACTTTTTAAAAATACAATTGTCGCTAATATCCATCACGGAGTTAATCGTTTTCCAATTAGAGTTCATTAACTCTGACCCGGCGATAGCTTTTTGTGCGATGAGTAATTGAGTAAAGGTTCAATTCGGACGAGCGAAATTAACTAAGCAAATAAACTTACTGATAAATAGTACTGGAAAAATTAATTCACAACTTTGAAATTAATCTTCCTTTTTAAAATCTTTGTAAATGTAAGCGATAATAGAGATTAAACGTGAAAAAATTACTTTCACAGAAATAGGGAACATGTCGGGGTATACCATTTTCATCGATAATTTTTTGCTCGACTTTTTTAAAAAGCCTATCTTTAACTATGGAGAAATGTGTAGGCGGAAAATATTTATTATTTTCAATGCAAATTTCTAGAATTTGTTCTAAATGTTTTGAAATTTTTATTTTTTCATTGACTTTAATATGATTATGAAAGTGTATTTCTGCAAAGTTTGTGATATCAACCCGTCCATATTTCAATTATATACATTTTTATTCGTTAATAAAAGAGGTTTTACCGCCTACGCAATTTCCATTGCAAAATATAGGGGAATAAAAGACGACCAAAAAATTATCGATGAAAATGGTATACCTCAACATGTCAAGAGACCTATTTTTCAAGCTTCATAGAATTAAAACAATATAAGTATCTCAAAATAAGGCAAAATATGCATTTTTATTTAAACATATTCTTGTATCCTAAAATCAAACATATTCTAATTTTTTGTTTTATTAGAAATTTCGAAAATATAGTTAAAATAAAAGATTAATTTTGCTTTCAAACTTTCTTCAAATAATTTCATTTAGTTTCCCGGAAAAATTGAAATATGTCGAATAAAATTCATCCCGTTGACTGGACACATCCCATCGATACAGGTAAAATAAAATTTGACAAACGAATGCTTTAGAGAAAGCGTTATCTTCAGGAGCACTATTTTCAAAATTTAAAATGCAAGAGAAATGCAAGCTTAAGAAAGGTTACGCTGCAACTTAAATCGACAATTGAAACTTTTAAGTAACATTTAACTCTAAAAAAACTTTCAAAATTTTTATTTTCAAATTTTTTTTTCTTAATTTTGTGCTAGTTATTTTTTTCTTGATCGTTCATAAACTTTAAAGTTTAAAAGATAGGTTCAGTCTCGGATATAACCTTATGTTGACAACGTTTTTGAGATGTAGTTTCTTTCAATAAAGGATATCCCCTATTTACACTCTCCCGAATATACCGGCCTTTTATCGGGAAATGTGAAGAGGAGCTAACTTATATATAGACTCTTTATTATAGAGTATTAATTAAGTTATTCAAAATAATAGATTTCGAAAAAATTTAACGGTTATTTTATTCCAAATTTTAGCAAATCATTGGGAATATATTGCAAATGAAAATTTAGTTATAAATTTTTCGGAAAAATAAGGTTTTTCTTCGGAATTGGTTCACCAAAATACAACCTGGATCTCAGACTATTAAACTGCTCAAACGTGATGATTTCAATCGTATATTATGCAAAAAAAATTAATATTATATTTGTTGTTATATTTTGACTGAGTCAAATTGACTTCTTTGAAATTGCATTCAACGTAAATGAAAATTAAATATTAAATTTAAAAAATATGATATATCCAGGATATAATATCCTTCATTATAATTAATTTGCAACTCTTTTAAGAACATCACCGACCATCGCTACTTTAGATACTATTGGTGAAAAAAATACCAACCCAAAAAAGTATACGGCCAGTTCAAAAAATAAAATGTTTTCCAATTCCACGTATTTTTTTTTATTCTAATTTAATAAGGTTAGAAAAAACTGTCAATTCTTAAACTTTAATTCGAGTATTGCTCTTGTCACTCAAATTTCCTTATGAATCTTTTTATGTGTTGAATTAACTTGCCGATATAATTCTCAGCAATCGAAAGTCCTTGATCTGCTAGAAAAAAAACATAAAATTATTAAACAAATTTTAAAAACGAATATTTTGTTCAAAGAGTTCGGGGACAATTATGGGCAACCTAATTTATAATAAAATAATTTCGAACCTCTATTTTGATAAAAAAAACTTTATTTTTTAAAGTGGTTTTTTAGAAATCGAAATGACAGTTCATGAAGACGCTGTTGAGACTGAAATTTTCAATGATAGTTTTTGTGCAGTAGAACAGGTCACTGAAACGACCATAGTGGAAACCACTCTTCTTGAAACAACCATAACCGATCAACCCGAATCAATTAATGAAGAAACTGGTATGTATAAATGTTTGGTTCCATAGTAAAATGCTTATTGGTTATATTTTTTCCCAACCTAAGTCCATCTAAAAAATGCTGACTATCTCTATAGCGCGTGTGCGAATCCTACTAATATTGGCTGAGTGATTGTCTTGACTCAAGACTCTTGAGTATGATTATAGGCAAGGGTGCTTTATATTGGGACCACCAAAGTTGATCGGTGTGTAATCATTCAAGCAATCACTAAAACAACACCAGTAGGATTCGAACACGCGGTATAGAGAAAGGTAGCATTTTTAACATTGACTTAGGTTTAGAAAATAGTATGCTGAAGTTCAACCAAGCTGGACAAAAATTAAATTTGCCAATTTCTATTTAAATCGTCGGACATAAAACCCTCATAAGGACATCATGATTTTTTCCGAGCTCGATAATGATTTCTAAAATGCAATGACATTCTGAAAAAACCATAGTTCGGTTAATTTTCCCCGAGGTTAAAAAGCTATTGTTTGGGGTAACTTAGAGCGTTCACTACAGAAATTTCAAGTATTTAATTATTTTTGGATCATTGAGTACAAGAAAAGACTTGAATTTTGAGAGTTTGAACATATCCATATAATGATTTAAACCTAATCAAAATCACCTTGAAAAAATTAAATTTTACTTACACCGTCTTTTGTTGTCTTCAAAGATAAAGAAGTTTTTGCAAAGTTTCAGAGAAATAACGAAAAAATTGATAAAATAAATTTCAACCGACTCATCGCAATTGAATTAATAATATGTAAATTCAACGAATAATCAGCAAAATGTCATCAGAACTCAATCAGAGACAGAAAAATCGTGAGTATTCAAAAGCTCGTTAAAAGATTCAAAAATAAATATCGTATTATTTTATCGAGATAAAATGTTTTTGAGGTATTTTAATCAGATTTTAGACATCAATGAAGGTACAAATGTAGTTCAAAACAATGGTATTCTCCCAAGGGGTCCCCCTCGATACCGATAACGGGGGCTCCTGGTCATTTTTTACTAAATTTTTAGCCAAAAATTTAATCTTATTCAGCTTTCGCAAACGACTCATCCAATTGAATTATTAGATAGCTAAAACAGAGCACAAATATGTGGTCAATAACTGAATTTAAAAATTGGTCCGAATCCGACGATTGTTACGACTTTTTTAAAGAAAAACTAGTAATTTCAGAAACTTCAGAAAAAAGATAAAATAAATTGATCCGATGAACCAATTTTTTTTTTAACAAGATATTGTGGTCAGCTAGAGCTATGTAAGAATGTTATCGGATGAGTTGTTTTTAAAGTCGAATTAAATAAAAAATTGGCTTAAAAACTAAAAAAAAATGACCAGGAGCCCGCGTAATTGTTATACCAAAAATCCGGCCCATACGTTTTTTTTTTATCAGGCGTCATTACTTTGAAAGAGTGTCCAATCACATCACAGTATTGGCGAGAATGCAGTGATTTTATAAGTCACTGCCTCAAAGCTCTGACGCCTGATAAAAAAGACCGCATAGGCAGGATTTTCGATATAATTGACCAACTTTTCTGAAATCATCATCATATCCCCTATTCACACTTTTGTGAATATCCCGGCCCGACTACTTAAAACAAACTACGTTTTCTAATCAGGGCCGGGATATTCACAAAAGTGTGAATAGGGGATATATCTCTTTTCAGGTTTTTCGTTTTAGTTTTTTCGAAAAATTTTGATTTGAGGCTTATCTGATGAAGTCTAGCAAAAATTGTTCATGTTGTTATTTTCACAAGAGAGATGAGTTTTCAGAGAAGTGATATTAAAGGGACGAACAGCTATTTAGTTCTTTAGAGTTTATACTCGACAACAATGGCCTAATGTATAATACTGTATTATATTTTGTTGTATTACATATCTGTCATACACCTCTTGTGATTTAATATTATTTGTTTCACTTTTTGCATTAAAAGACATAAATAAATGACACTATTACAACTAAAAAAAATTATGGGATATTCTATTGTTTTTTAACCGTGTGAGCACAAGCACTATATATAGGTGATGCATATTTAAAATCATCTAAATATGCCAAAAACCTATCGTAGAATGTTCTCTTCGAATACTTATAAAGAATTTTGTTATAGGATCTCAAAAAAGTGATTTATTTTTTTTGTTGAAATTTTGTTTCAAATTTTACGGAGGGTTGATTTTTGAGATTTTTCCAATCTTTTACTCTAAAAAAATTAAATGCGACTATTGCGTCAATTAAAATTTGAAAATAGCAGTCTTTTGGAAAGTTATTTTGTCCATGGTTGACACTCAAACAAAGATTTAATTGGGTATATGGGGGGGTCGGGGGGGCAGGAACAGAATATCTTTTTTCCAAAGTGATATTTTAAAATTTTCAAATTTTAAGGTAAGTAATTTTAAGTTACGAAATATTTTATTATTAAACAATTAATTCGAGCAATTAAATATTGTCCAGAGAGTCCTTGATAGTATATCGACAGAAATATTATCAGAAAGTGACTTATCTGCTTTTATGGGGGAAAAATAACATTTTTTATTGAAAAATTGTGATTTTTTCATAAAATTTAATATTTAAAATAATTTTTGTTGATATATATAAATCAAATTTAGAAAAAACGATGACATAGGTCAGATCATTGTGCATCCATTCACTACCAAATAATTTTGTGAACACAATGTGAGCTTGTATCAGAATGCTGTACTTGTCTATAGTAATTTTTAGAACTAAAAATCAAAAATTCTAGAATATCAAATGTCGTGCAAAAATATATGTTTTGAAACTCCTTTATGCAAAACACATGAACCTCTAACTACTTGGGCTTTCTGTAATAGGAGGTTTGCACAGTCACCTATATAATAGGTGTGGTGCTTGGCGGAACTTTTTTTTCTGTGCTACACAGGGTTAAGCTTTTTAAAAAAATAATANAAAATTTTGTAAATAATTTTGAAAAAAATTTGGTCAGTTGAGGGAAAAATTTTACTATCGAAAATGCGTAGGCGGTTAAATGTTTTTTATCTAAATTTTCTGTCCAAAACAGATCAAAACTATTTTTTTGTTTTTTCTGGTTCAAAATAAGCTCATTTTTATCATAAAAATAATCTTAGATTTGCGCAAGATTTGCAATTCAAACATTAAAACCTTAATATCGCCGCAAAATTCTCTTTTGAAAATTTTTTTTGATAATTTTATTAGTTTTCAAATTCTACATTAAATTTTTTTATTGTGTATTGAGGTGAATTCAGTCATTTAATTTTGCAAGGTTCAAATTTTGCGCGGTCTGAACCCTAATCATGACTAAATCAAAAGTTCAAATAGTTTGAATATTTGATTGTTTAACCTTACAACCTCCGATTCGGTAAATTAAACAATTTCAATTTATGCTATGTCTATAAAATATGTCAATTTCAAAATTTCTTTCGAATTTATTTTGGCATCATTTTAAGAACCCACTTCTTCTCGACCGCAAGAATACAAGATTTTGCTTTTTCGGCCAAATTCAATTCAGTTCCTCAGACATCGTGTTCTAAATCTAGTTATTAAGAAATAAAGAATTAATTTCACCATTATTTAAGTTGACAATCTTGTATAAATACAAGTATATTTGTATAAATACATGTATATTTGACAGAAACTGCTTTGGCCAGCATTTTTCCTTCAGTTTTGACCAAGGGAGCTACAACGCTCGATTAACACAAATTTTGAATAGGCTTTCCCAAAGGTCGTGGATATTTTGTTGGTCATTTTATGTAAACCAACGCGGTTGTTATAATATCACAAAGAATATTCTTCGAAATTTTCCAAATATTTTCCAAAAAATATCTAGGCTTATTTGGGTACGGAAAGCACGGGCGTGCTAAGTGTACTCACCTAAGCAAAGTATACTGAGTACCAAAAAATACAGTTGGCCAATTTAAATACGGAAAGCACGACCGCTATAAATCAGTTGGATATCCTCCATAAAATACAAATAATGCCGCCATATTGTAGATTTTTCTATTATTCATTGAAATTTTTGGCTATGTTGTCGAAAAAAAGTCAAACGAGGGCCTTACTAAAGAGATTGCATAAAATTCGTGAAAAAATCCGAAAATTTCATCAAACTGAGCTCAATTGAAAATACTCAATTTAGAATTTATCGCAACTTTTTTGTTATTTTCATTAAAAGCGCTTTTCTAACTACTTATAGACTATAAGTTATAGACTATAACTGATAGTACAAAGTTTGATTTCATTTTTTTCACGACTCTTCTTAAATCTCTGAAAAACTTCCGAAGATAAGAATATATAACAGCCTGAGTTTTCTCGTGAACGTTTTTTTATTCCGCCGGGCAGAAAAACGAATTAAATTTTACCTCGATTAAAATAATCGATGAGTCAATTTTTAGTTCCGCGTTCTGCGTTTTTTCTGTTCCGCGCAGGCAAAGTATTTATCTGGTCAATTTTTTCCTGTCAGTTTAAAATTACATTTTACATTTCTTTATCTTAAATAAAATCAATTTGTTAGTTAAATTTAAGTGCACAACTAAAAAAAATAATTTCTAATTTGTGATCGGGTAGTGAAATAATGCTGTTTTGGATATTAAATATAAAATACTATTAAAAAACTAAAGATGAAAAATTGCGTAGCGGATTGTTAAATGTTTTCCAAAACTTTGGTCATAACCAGGGTTTTGAAAAGTTAAAAATCGAAGAAAACTTTAGCTAAAACTTATTTTTGTAAGTTTTTGGTCGTCGATTACTAAATATAAATAAAATTGAAATTTGATCATAAAAACATCTTGAACGAGTTAAATTTAAATTTCAAAAATTAACCTTCAAAGTACCCGTTAAGACAGTACTTGTCGCTGGTTTTATGAGGCCTTTGAGGATTTGAAAATGCTAAAAATTGGTGAAGGTGATAACAAAGTGTAGTACCAATCAAGTTATAAAAAAATATTTCAAAACTTTTGTTTTTTTTTTTCAAAATGAAGTTATAAATAATTTTGCTTTTATTTAACTGAAGTTCTTAAATATTACTTTGATGAAAACCAACTTTCTGATCAGTGTTTCCGTGGCTTTCTGTGAAGCCTACTTTCGAAAGAATCCAAACAAATTTTTTGTCCAAAATTTTTAAACGTGACGTTTAATAATTTATATTTTGAGTTTTGGGTAGAAATTTGAAACAAACGCTCTTCGAGGAGTTTATATTTGTTTTGTGCTAGCATTTGCTAGAATTTGGGTGGGTTCCAAAATATAATTTAGGAGGAGATAAATTTTCCGACGACAAATGTCAAAAAAAAGTAGTTTATCGCATATTTTAGAGAAAATATAGCATTAATTGAACAAAACGCTCTCTAAGAAGTTTAATTAATTGGTTTTTCAAGTTATGTTGAATTTCAGATTTATTTCAAAATAAAATCCAGGAGCAGATAGATTTACCGTTTTGGGTTAGGTCTTCCTGTCTTGCTTATGTGTCTTGGAGTGTATGCATGCAAAAAGTTTTTGCACATATAAAAAAGCCAGATCTACAAACTAGCTTTTAGCGACCAGTACCCTCTAAATTATCCCATGAAAATTTCCAAAAAATTTTATTCTTAGTTTGAAAATTCATTCCTGGAAGTTTGATATTTTATTTTATACCTACGTATACAGTACCCATTTTTTGATAATTTACCTGTATTTTTAAAACGTGATCATTAAGTTTTCAATTTTATCTCTGCGTTCTTGAGATTGGTCTAAATATAACATAAATTAATAATCTAGAAATTTTAATTTCGCAGTCCATTTTCAGTCATTATTCAGCGCCCTCTTTTTTTATTCCGCGCCCAGCGATTCTTCGCGAAACAGAAAAAACGCCGTAAAATGATTTTTCAACATAAGTTGTTTTTTTGTTCCGGGTATGGCTGTCTAGCCAGCGGAATTTAAAAACACCACGTAACCGAGAAAACTCAGGCTGTTATTCCAGCAATTTTTAAAACTTTATTCAAAAAATAATACCTTTAAAAATAACTTAAAAATTAATAATGCCGATTTTGAAAAATATACCTCTAAATCTAACCCCTACCTTGTACATCAATTTAATCATAATTTTAGTTGACGATCTTATCGAAATAGATTTGACCGAAGTTGAAGCGGAAGAACCAGCCGCAGCCGCAAGCCCTGAACCTACACTAGTTATCACTGCTCAACCCGGTAATTGCATGAAAAATAATATATTTCAGAAACTAACAAAATCTTCCTATATTTTTGCATGCTTCCGAATGATTTTCATGAAGAATAAAACATCGTCATAGCCACTCCAAAAACGCAATTTAACGAAACTCTTCGATTTGGAGATTTATTATGTGGAGAAAAATGTGGTGCAATTTGTAAAATGTGTTTTTTTCCTTGCTGTGGTCTGAGAGACATAGCTAATTCATTGGGAAACGATGGGAGTCTCTGGTGCTGTGGTTCTTGCTTATTATACACATTTTGTCCACCGGTAAGACGTAAAAATAAATTTTCAAAGTTTATTTATTTGAAGCAAACAATTTTAAATTTGAAAATTTATCAATTTTTCGAATTTGTTTTTTTGAAATAATTGCTGCCAACAAAAGCAACTTTTTTTGACTTTGCGAAGAATATTTTTCGCCGATATAAGTTTAAAATCTAACATTTCCGAATGCACTTTCAATCGATTATTTGAATTAATGATCAGTCTTTTTAGTTAAACAGGTCATTTTTATTGTTTTTTTGCTCGTGATTGGATTTAAAATAAATAACAAAAAGTCGAATATAAAGTTTAATTCTCCGCGACTGAAAATAATTCGGCCGCCAAACTAAATATATAACCAAATATACTTTCAAAATTTGTGTATATCCCCTTATTGCCCTGTCGTAAAGATTAGATCCCTCAAAAATACGGGGATAATAAAACGACGCGTCATTTGAAAACAAGTCATCAAATTTAGTTCTTAGATAGCTCAAACTGAGCACAATTATCTGATCAATATCAAAATTATAAATTGGTTTCAATCGGACAAATGTTTTTAATTTTTTTATAATTTTACTAAAATTGTTTAATTATTAGTTTTTGTTAAAAAATAGAAGCAAAGATCTGAGAAAAAATATAAACAATAGTCTGATTCGGACCAATTTTTATTTTTGGTTATTCACTAGACATATGTGCACAGTTTGAGCTACCTTATCGGCTTAGTCGTTTTTAAAAACCGCGTTGTTTTGTCACCTCCCGTGTTTTTGAGGGATCAAATTTTCACGATAGCCTATCGTCGATAGGGCAGTAAAGGGATATCTTGTAATATATTTCTGTAAGTTAATTTTTTAAAATTGTTTTAATCTAGAACGAACAATCGACTCAAGTTTTCAGAAAATACTATGCAGAAAAAATGTATCCAATTAAAAAAATCGAACTAGTGAGACCAATGGGCAACACTCTTCATGTAAGACCTATGGGCAACAGTGAGATTAATAAGCAACATTTTTCAAAAAGGCCGAGTTTTGCCCATTGGTCTCTCTCACTGTACTCAAAGAAACGTTTTCTTCAACGTAAATCCAATAAAATATCAATTGGATGTTAAGTTTAAATTTATTTATATTTAATTATACTTTTTTTTATAGGTTGCGTTCATCGCAGGTTGTCTGCAGCGAGCAGCCGTGCGCAATGTGCGTGAAATCAGTGGAAGCGAAAGAGAAGATCTTTGCGTATTTTGCCTATGTGGTCCTTGCTCACTTGTCCAAACAAAATCTGAACTTGGACTAAACTAAACTCGATTATCATGTTTTTTATACTAAAGCTGACTGTTCACAGGACTATCGAAAACTTTCAAAAATGAAGCTTTTCTTAATAAATCATATTTTATATCACTTAGTATAAATAGTGTGCCCACATATAGTATAACCTCTTAAACAACCATAAAACTTGGGGGTCTCCCCGCAAGTGGGCGTAGCTCACATCGAACGCACTAAGGGGGGGCTTGTGGGGTCTCCCTCCACATAGTCGTACCCACATATATAAGATCCTAAACAACCATAAAATTAGGGGGGGGTTTTAAGGGGTCTCCCCCCACGTGAGCGTGGCCTGCATCGAACAAACTTAAGGGGGGCTTGGGGGGTTTCTCCCCCCACATATAATATAAGATCCTAAACAACCATACAATTTGGATGGATGTGGGGGTCTCCTCCCACTTGGGGCCGTGCGTAATGTTCGTGAAATCAGTGGAAGCGAAAGGGAAGATCTTTGCGTATTTTGCCAATGTGGTCCTTGCTCACTCGTTCAAACAAAATCTGAACTTGGACTAAACTAAACTCGATTATCATGATTTTTATACTATAGCTGACTGTTCACAGGACTACGAAAACTTTCAAAAATGA
>SCLH01063445.1:37993-62357 GCA_004367855.1 Oikopleura vanhoeffeni
GAATTTCCGTGTCGCGACATGTCGTATGCTGGTGATAAGTCGACTTGAACTTTGTGTGTTTATAACTGATTCGAACCCTGTGTACTTCGAGTCGAATAATAAAAGATACCACACACTTAAATTTTCAAAGCAACTGGTTATAAGTTTTATTCAATATATCAGATAATGTGTCTATTAAAATAACGTTGCGCTGCGTACTTTCGCAATAAAAATGAAGACTTTCGCAATTTATTGAACTCTAACGAGTGGGCTCAAACGTCGTTGAGTTTAGTACGGCATCATTTAAATTATTCGATAATTTGGGTATTTCACATACCAGATGTGCTTTTGGTACACAAATCACGTCACAATTTTATCACATGACAACGAAAAATCCTTTAGGCAATTTTTAGAATAATTGCCTCGAAATATTTCGCTGATGGATAAATTTGCTTTCAACTTCCGCTTTTCAGTATACGGTATACTGTATACCAGGAAAAATTCTAGAATTCAAAATATGATTATTTATCAAAAATAATCACAAAAAAATCCTTTACGGATTAACTTTAGTGTATCCTTACCTAAAGTAATTAGTTGTCGCACCAAAAACACGATTACATAACCTAGGTGTTATTTTTAGCTAATAAGTAAAATTTGACGCTTAAATTTAGCTAAAAAGAACCTCAAATATTATGCAAGTGTGGCTATGTTTTTTCTAAAAAGTTTTTCATTAGATTATACTAACCGATTTGTCGTGACGTATTCGTTGACTTTTCTCTGATTTTTCTAAATTTTTTCTTCTTTTTCGGTCTATTCAATCTGTTCAAACTCTACAGCTTTGCAATTTTTTACAAAAAAGTTTAAGATTTTGGGGTCGAATTTTCCTAAAAAGAATTAAAACTGCGCCTGATCGGAAAGAGGGATGAGATGGGGCGCACCACGGCGAAGAGGCGCTGAGGTACCGTGTCGAAGCGGGCCGTCTTGCAAAACGACCAGATCAAAAAATCATCGGCAGTTAATGACTCAGTTGAATCGAAATTATTCATAAAAATTAAGTTTTATTTTACATTTTGAGCTTTATATATTGATCTTAAATTATTCTTCATGAATTTAAGGATAACTTTTTGCATTTCCCATGAACTAAAAAAAAATATGAACGGCAAAATTATACAATTATAGGACAGGGAAGGCTTATATCGCCAAAGGTTTGGAGATATTGGCACTTTCGGCGATATGGGAACAAAAATAAAGTTATTTTTAAAGAAAATTATGAATTTTTCGAAAAAGAAGAAAATTCAAAAATTTCACAAAACAGTTTTAACTTTAATTTTTTTTAATTTCAATACTTGTTTTTATGGTTATGACATCAATTTCATGGTTTTTCTTAAATAACGTGATCAAGCAGAAATTTTTTATCTTGAGAAAACAAAAACGTGATCAAGCAGAAATTTTTATCTTGAGAAAACAAAAATTAATCCACAAATCGGTCAAACGTAAAATCGCAACTGGCATCAGTAATCTGAAGTTATCCACTTGGGATAAGTAGAAAACAATTTCACGGACAATTTGATAAAAAAAAATATTACATTTTGGTTAATTTTGGTAGCTTATTTCCATTATTGATAACAAAAACTCTTAAATTTCAAAAGCGAATCGTTCTGGGTTATCTCACTCAGCAAATACAAGCAGGTTTATTTNGTTACAGGTTTTTTCGACGACCCGTTAAATAATCAACGACCAGAATATGAATCAATGGAGGGATCGGCCCGATTCGGGATTATTTCAATAAATACTTCTGGCCAAATTTTAGAAACTCAGTTTCTGCCGTTTCAGTTAATGTTTAATGGTAGATGGTAGTATTTTTTAAAAAATTAGTCATCATAAAAGCGTGGACATTTCAATATAAAATTAATCTTGTCATTAAAATTTAAATTAAAAAAGTTAAAAAAAACGCGCCAAAAAAAATTAATTATTAGTAGTGGTCGATTAATAATCGACGATTATGGACCATTAATGTGTAACCTATCAATGGTCTAATACAAATACTCCAACGTGCTCATTGGTTAAACGGGAAAATAACCTACGTAAAAATAATGTTATATTCACCACGTCGTGTGACACACGAATACCTCTTTTTTAAAGAGCAATTTTAGCTGCAACTGCACTGTAATACAAAACACTTTTAAATAAATAACCATATTTGCGTAAGCTAGTCAATTCAGGGATGCGGCGTCCGAGCTAAAAATATCTGCCCTCGGAAATACCGAAGCAGGTGCCGAGCAAACCGATCAGTCGGTTCTTTTTTCGATCCGATCCATACACGTTTTTTTCAAATCTGGTCCCGATCGATATTCAATTTGATGTGCTTTCGAGCAGATCCGATCCGATCAATCCGATCACAAAATGTCCGATCTGATCGGATATGTGATCGGATCGGATTACTTTTGCGACCTTAAGTCAACGCAGAATTATTCCAACTACAATTTTCAGTATATTTCCAACAAAGTAAAAATCGAGCAGCGTCCGATCCGATCACGTCCGAGCACCGATCCGATTCACGTCGAGCACCGATCCGATCCGATATTGACTTTTCAAATCGGGCTTCCCGATCCGGAATCCGATCAACATATTTTCAAACTCCGCGGGTCCGATCCGAATCCGATATTTGAAAATAATTTTGAGGCCGCGAAAATTTCCGATTCCGATCTTGGAAAATCAGCTCGTGCCCTTTCCCTGCGGTCAATAACTGTTTTAAAAAATTATAAACCCGCGTTCACAAAAACTATCGCAGCCAATTCCTGTCACAACCTAGGCTGGAATTCATACCTTGCATTTTATAGATAACTCCAAAATCAATTTTTTAGAACCCTTCCACTATCTCCAACTTGACAATTGAAAAATTGAAAGCATTTTTATTAATGTAATTCCGATAAAATTATATATTTTGAGAGTTTGAGTGTAGCTATCTATTATGACTACTTTATCAACCATTTTAAGGGAGTACGCCATCGCGAAATTAACTCAGGCGGTGGCACATACCTGTTCGCTTTATAACCTTTTGTTCTATCCCGATTTATCAAAATTCCGAGTCGGACAGAATTCCAGTTTTTAGAATTTAATGCAAATCAGTGTTTAATACAAAAAAGATCGGTCGGTCAGATTTCGAGAAATATTGGAATCAAAAAAAAATTGCACTTTTTTGGTCATATTTTTTGTTTTGATGCAAAATAAAAAATCTTAAATGAAATAATAATGCGCATTGCCTGTCCTAGTGCTGTCCCTAAGAAAATTAAAATTTTTTCATAATAAATTTTACGAGATTTTTTTTCAGAAAGGTTTTGGGTCTTCCACCGCGCTCCTGCGCCACCTGGTGAACAAAAATGCCCGGCGGGAACTATCACCAATCTTATTTTTTGGTCTAATTAGTTTTAAGGAAGTTAAAATCAGAGACTTAAATTTTGCGAATGGGTACACCCTTAAACACTCCCGCAGAGAATAATCTTAACAAAAAAAAATGTGTGAATGGTTTTAACCTAATGCCGAGTCCAATTGTTAAGAGCTTTTACAAAGTTGTTAGTAAAATATGATTCAAATGTGGAGGAATTCAAATTAAGTTTTAATCTATTTTATAAGGGGTTTTCGGTTAACTCATTTGACTAATATCAGATATGGAAAATGAGTTACCACAGGAGATAGGCAGCTTGTTAAATTTCAGCAAAACTTAAAAAATTAAACGAAAAAATTTTAAAAATTTAAACGGAGCGAATTGAATAATATTAAGCTTTTTATCACAAATAATTACTTTTATTAAAATCGAAAATTCTGCTGAAATGTTTACATCAGGTTGAAAATAAACTTTGAGTGAATTAATTTAAGGTAAACTGGAGGACCTATGAGCCTGAAAATATATCTTCCTAAAAGATTTTCCAAAAAAAAACTTTGGCAGTAAATTTTTGTAATGTGATTTTCTTAATGGGTCAAATTACACTTTTTATGTTTTTTCACTCAATTTCGAGCGGTGTCAAAATAAAAATTGCAAAACAATTTTTGACAAAAAATTGTAATAATAGCCCAAAAAATGGCTTTTGACGGGTGTAACGGCTTTTCTCAGAATCGACTTTTAAAACATTTTCACTTGGTCAATTTCCGGTATTAACCGGACATCGGTGAAGAACAGCCAACCGTTTTGGTCTCGGAGTTTTTTTTCACTTTCGGATACAAAGATCTTTTTCAGAATTTTCTTGGTTCCTTCTCGAATGACACGGAAATGTCATCGACCAACTAACCGTTAAACCACATAAAAATTATATTGCAGCGCTAATTAATTTAGGTGTGATATAAATACTTAAAATACGTAAGTTACTGACAAAGTATTTTATGTGTTCGAAAAATATGATCCTCCACCTAATATGCAAGATTTTCTTTTGTTCTTTATGACCTGCGAAAAAATTTATGACATTAAAATTTTGAAAATGTCGTAATCAAATTTTATAAATTTCAATATTTTAAAGGCAAAAATGATCCAACCTGATTCATTCAATTTGCACTTATTGATTTTTAATTTCGCATTAAGCTGTCAGCCCAATTTTTTGATCAGTGAAATCAGTTATTAATTGGTGGTACTTTCTGTTCAATATATGTGACGAACTTATTTTCCAACTTTTCATTTTTCCGGTTGCCTACAAACGCCAATTTTTTAGAATTCTAGAAAATCATAAATAAAGTAAATTCAGTTCGAATAAACTTTGCTTAATTAATTAAGTCAAATCCTTTTTTTAATTCACCTATATATATAATTCTAAACTGAAAAGGCCGTTCTTATTCTCTTTGTCTTGGTTTTAAGGAGGTTGTAGGGTCTTCAAAATTTCAAGAAACCCTACACACCTCCTTAAAACAAAGACAAAGAAAATAAGATCCGCCTTTTAGTTTATAATATCGGTGAATTTAAAAAAGGGTTAACTTAATTAATTAAGCAAATTTTTTTCGACTGATTTACTTTTTCACATTTCAAATTCAATATTTGACTTTTTGAAACGTCTACTAGTTACTAGTATCTAGTATAAGTTTTAATTTGTTTGTGATAAATAAATTCAGTTGCATATGTAGAATATCATAACCTTTGAGCGGTGAATAACTTATTATAAGTAACTTATAGCGTGACATTGCTATATGCCTTAATGCGGTGAACCGAGCTTTACCAAATTACTGATTTCTGTTTATGACTTGTATACCGTGTTCAGTTCAAATAATTGAGATAAAAACGGTACCGAAGGACTATAAAATATTCTCAGATGAATTGCTGTCGTATCCAATCTTTTTAAAAAATAAATTATAGTGCTAAAATAACTTCCACATACTGTTTTTTTTGTTGTTTTTTCGAGAAGAAAAAATAACGGTCTGGGTATACATAAAAAGATTATTAAGAATTTCGATATATATTATATATATAATATATATATATTATATAAAAAAAACGGGGCGAGAATTTAGGTAAAACTGAAAACAACGATTGAGAAATTTAAATAACACCAAGTATCAAGAAATTTGATTATCAAATATTTTGCACAAAAAATTAACATTTTGTCAAATCTTACTCAAGAATGGAATTATTCGATAATCAAAGATTAAAATTTACAAATACAAACTTATCAGAAAACATTGCTAATTTATTAAAAAAGATTGGCTGTCTGACTCAAAAATGAGAATTTTTTCAGAATTGAAAAATGGTATTTTCAACCTGAAAGACATCAAATTTTCGATTATAATCATTAAAATTAAAAACAATTTTTAATTAAATAACTACTGTTTTTTTCATTTAAAAATAATTTTCAATTATTCACTCATTTTTGGATTTTTTAACAAAAGTTTAATTTTTTTAATGAAAGTCCTACTGAAAACACGAAATAGAATTATTTTAAGGTTAAATTCTGACCTTTCGTTAAGCAATGCTATTTTAATACAATTTTAAGTAAAATTTCAGATGTAACATCTGAGATGTTTCAAATTCGAATAAACAAATATTTGAAAATAAAATATTTTGATTTTTCGTAAACAATTTTAAATTTTTTAAAATATATTTCCCTTTTTCACAACAATGATAAACAAAAATTTTAAGTGTTTGTATTTAATCTTTAAACGATTTTGAATTATATTGAAACAACAGATATTTTTATATAAATTGCTCTATGTAACATAGACTATGATTTTTAATAAAAATAATTTTCATTTTTCAATCAATCAATTAAGGTTTTTTATTTAATTTTCAAATCAAGCTTTATTCGTAGAATGCGAATTCTCAAATGTCGCGGAGTCCGGACTCTTGAGATTCTAAACTATAATTCATGGTTAAGAACTGTGTGAAACGATTTTCAATTAAAAACCAATCTTAATAAATTGTCAACCAACAAATCAACAAGCATTTCCAATTTTTGAAAAAAAAATAAAAATCAATTTTTTCGAGTGGAATTTAATGTTCTGTTTGTTATAATCATTGAATTAAATTAACATTCAAAATTTTAAAATGTCCAATAAGAAAAAAACGTGTTATCGCAGAATAAGACGAAGACCCAAGTTCAAATAGGCGTATGATAAATATTTTGATAGCTTCTGATATGAGATTTTTCAAACATTAACCTCTCTATCATTTCCTGTCTGAAGCTGATAACACTCCCAAAATCAATCTGATTGATACACGTTTATATCTTAAAGAAAAATCGGTGTGAAAACCTACCCAATTCTTGATATATTGGTATTCAAACAATGACTAGAAGGGGTCGGCATAACCTATCGGATGGATCGGTTATTGCACCCCTGGACTAGATCGTGTTAAGGCTATTTCTCATTTTGACTTTTGGCGCTGCTGAGCTCGATTTGAAAAAATTATGAAATTTTAATTTTGCCTCTCCCGGAATCGTAGATTTTTTGACATCACTTTTGAATTCTCCGTGGACATTTTATCTAGAACATTTTATCTAGAAAATTTTCGGAAATTTTTTTTAATTTTTTTGAGATGATAACTAACTTTGGTGAATGCCACCAGGTGAACTAACTAAGTAAAAATTGATATTGCTTGTATTTGGTATGAAAGATAAGATGAAGACCCTACAACGGTTGTGTAGTACAACCTCCGTTACTTTTCTGCGTTTGAGATATAACGTATTAGAGCTACCCGGGCTTGCCGACAAAGCTTGCCTTAACCGCCTTGCCGATACAGAAATTGGTGATTTGATTACCGAATGTCATAAACAAAACATTTTAGTTATTATTAAACCGCTAATTAACGTCTTAGACATAACATCATAACTTTTCTCAATTTTGACACACTAATCAGCAAACATTGTTATCAACAGAAAATAGACAAAAGATGATTAAACTAGTAAACTAATAGTGTATATACATTTTCGCAGATTGAATCAGACTGATTTGGCACTAGTATAGGGTGGAAATGCGAATTGAAAAAATAAAAGTTTTGAACTACGTTGGCTGTGAGTAGGCTCAAAAGACGCGCACTACCAAAATGAGTGAGAATAATAAAAAAAATAAAAAAAAATTGTGCGGACAGCTGTCAAAAATGAGGTTGAAATTGAAAATTCAGAATTTCAAATTGCATTTTAACAGCTGTTCTTAACTGAAATTTTTTTATTTTAATATTTTTGTAGTTCTCCTTGATAAGGCGCCTTCATTTGTGCCTGAATATATATAAAATATACTTTTATAAATAAAAAAAAATTGGGAAATTTCAAAAAAAATTACTAAAAACTACAAAAAAAAATGTTTTCGTAGTTTAATCATTATGTAATGCGGCTCTTTTTTACATTTTTTTTTGTTAAATCTGAGTATAAAAATTAACTTCTCAATTATCGAACCAAGAATTTATTGAGATTGTTGCTAATTCAACGTTTTACTTATGATGCATTTTCAAATTAACACCTGGTCGCCGGCAAAGCAATTTTCACCGGTTAGTTTGAAAACACCAATACGCTGTTTTCTGGGCAGTTTTTCGTTCTTTCACTCTCAAATTGAAAAAGAGATTTCAATATGTCGACGAATAATGCATCCAAGAAGAGATTTTGAAAGTCAACAAATAGTCCGATTCAAAACGGCGGGCCCGAAAAAGTAAAAGTTATGGAAAGAAACTTGAAGAGGGTGGCATAAACCCGGCATCCTGAGACAATATAACATACGAAAATAGTCAATCAGTATATTTTTCATGCTAATTATAGTTAGATAAACCGATTTATATATATTTCAGCTTTATAAATTATTTTTATCCATTTTAGGAAAGATTTGAGTTCGGGTTTTCATTTTTGAATATCGTAAAAATTTGAAAAAAAAATCAAAGCATCATAAAATTCCGCATTTTTTCGTCCAAATTTTTTTTGTTTTTAAAAACTGAAAAATTTGTTGCTAAAAACCAAAAAAACAAGCCACTTTTCTTTTTTCATGGATTCCTACATATTTTCTGGACCGCTGTTTGAAAAATCATAAATTTTTTATTGACTTTTTGAGAATATTATGAAAATTTCCCCAAAAAAGACCAAAAATTTTTATTGGTAGTTTTTTTGAACTCTTCATAAAAATCAGGCAGAATCATATATAAAATATTCTGGCATCTATTAAATTGGCGTACTAATCGGTAGGTCGCGCGTTAACTTTTTGAAACTGTTGATGAAATTTTTAACACTTGAACTGTGCACTTGATTTCGGCACTGAATCTTTAAAAATTTCATGGTTGTGAAAAATTCTCAATAGAATGGTGGGTGTAATAGGCACCATTTTGTTTAATAGTCAGGACATTTTTAAACATCAAAACGCATTTAAGGTCAATTTTTATCTCAAAAAAGCTGTATTTCTCTACTTTTTGCGAATTTTTACCTTTTTTCATGGAAAAAAACTTTGATATTCGAGAAATTTTCGACTGTGCAGAGTGATTATATTTCTAATTAGCGAGTACATCCGACAATGTCTGAAGTTTATAAATATCGTCTTTTAAAAATTCTATAGTCGGGTAAGTTGGAAATGATGCACAGTGAAAAGTGTTTTTTTTGTTTTTTTTATTTTAGTTATGTTTAGAAAATAAAATGTTATAGTTTGTAAGAAGAACACTTTTATTGAAAATAAAAATAAAATTTCTTCATTTTTTTTCATTCATATATTGCTCTGACAAATGTACCAATCTGCTGGAATTATGCCACCCCTTTAACGGAATTATTGCCAAATTTTTTATAAATAAAATTATTCATAAAATTTGGAGATTAATAATTTTCTTGACCTCAAATGGTCCTGAATGAAAAATTTGTTGAGAAAAACGCAACGTCATGATTATGCGTCATAAGAGTGTCGAGAAATGTCACCGACTGCAGTGGAGTACAGTGCTAGGCATAACTTATGCCGCATTGGTAGCTTCATTACTGGAAGATTTATCTGCAAACCTTAACCCTGCGGTAAGATTCTTTCAGTTTTCGTAACGCGATAATAACACTAAAAATCAATAATAAATCAACCTTTATAGCGCGTTTCAGGGCCAGAAGGTTGTTTTTTCGAGTCGGTGTATAGTTAAGGTGTCCACCATTAATATCGAATTATAGAAATAATGGTGGATTGTTCTGAAACTTCTTGGGGTGAATAATATATTGGCAAAATGGAATAAAAATTATGACAAAAATTTTGGTCGTCACGTGATCAAATATAAGCGATTTTTTTAAATTGGTAAATTTTTTTTGATTTTTTTTTCCTATGTAAATTTTCGAAATACTCTGTTAGAAAAAACGAAATACCGAACTTCAAATTTTTTTTTTCTCGAGTAGCCAAGCCTAGCCAAGGTTTTTGAATGTGTCATTTCAAAGAACTAGTGCTGAGCTTTTAAGAAAAACATTAAGCTTCTTCTCGCGCGTTCTCGCAGCGAATAGGCGGATGAAAAAACCCCCTTTTTTGGTCATAAATACAAGTTTTTCGTAATTAATTATCATTTTACTGGAAAATGCTGATTTTTGAAAAAAAATATTCATACCAAAAATGCGCAAGAAAATTTCACCACAAACCACTACATGTGAAAAATAAAGCCTGAATTGGTCGATTTTGGCCGAAAATCGATTGGTGGACACCTATGTATAGTGTATCTATTTGGGTTACACTATGCTGCGTGCTTTATGTACCCAAATTGGTCTTGAATAAAACAAGTCATCTTGGCCAATTTGGGTACACTAAGTAACGCATGCAATCGAGAAACGTTTTTTGCATTCAACTGCCAACTAAAAAAGCTTAATAAGAAATTTAATTAAGTTGATTTGACATCCGGATATAAACGGGAAGTAAATTTTTGGTGGTTCGAATCTCGGTGGTCCCAAAATTTTTTTTCTAAAAATCAGCCAGGAAAATGAATTTTTATGTTTTCGTTCTCACATCACGATTATCTACAAATTAACTGCTGAACGTTATTTTCGATGAATTCCTGGAGAAAAAGAACGGATTCGATTTTTTCCCCCGCAAAATTTATACTGAAAAAGGTTACATAATATACTTCGTTACCGGTGAACCGATAGTCTGATAAAAATGAAAAAAAAATTTCTCGAATAACCTTTTTTAGTTGGCAGTTGAATGCAAAAAAAAAACGTTTCTCGATTACATTTATGGTTTTCCCGTGATCGTCATGAGAAGGGTGGCTGCCAAAAAGACGATTGGCCAATTTGAGTACACTAAGCACGACCCCGTTTTTCATACTCAAATTGTGACCACTTGATTTTTTGTAATGGTCGGATCATTTCTTCTTCAGAAAGTTTAACGGTTAAACTTTAACCCCAATAAACTCAAGAATCCGTACTAAGGGTTTAGTTTTGCAGATAAGTCTCCCGGTACTAACTTTTCTTATGCGGCATAAATTGCCTGTCACTGTGCTCCAGTGCAGTCGGTTGAAAGACCTCAGCCAACCTATGACGCATAATCATGACGTTGCGTTTTTAGCAATGTATTTCTCATTCAAACCTTTTCTTGACCCCAAATGGTCTGAAAATATAATTTGGATTCAGAAAAGAAACCATAACCCAACCTCAGTCCGTTCTTAAAATGCTTACTATCTTTATAGCGCGTGTTCGAATCCGCTAATGTTGTCTCAGTGATTGTCTTGAGTATGATTATAGGCAAAGGGCTTGATATTGGGAATGCTAAAGTTGATCGGTGTGTAAATCGTCAGTTATCAGTTTGTTGATCGTCAGTTATTGCTTCAAATCCGCAAAAAAAAATTTAAAAAAAATTAAAAAAAAAAAATCTGAAAATTGTCAAAAATTTTTTTTTGACGTTTTTGAAAAATTTCGTCAAAAAAAAATTTATCTCCGCAACTCGAAAATTTCAATTTTTTTTTTCAAAAGATGTAGTTTTTTAAGGCGTTTTTTTTTATTCAGATTTGAGGTGACGTAGTTTGGGATTTAATGTCAAATTAAGTTTTTCGAATTTCAAAGTCATTTTTGACCGATAGTAACCTTTGAAATTTTTTTTTATTATTTTTTTCGAAGTCCCAGGATCATAAACTATGTTTCTCGATTGGCAAATAAAAATGATTTAAGACTAGTCAAAATCGCATTTCCCACCCTACATAGTAGGTCTTGAATTAATTGTCAAAGCAAAAACCAACTAATTTATGAAATTTATTATAATTATATAATGTTACACATAACAACTTTGGCCAAAATACGAGGCCCACAAATGGGCCGCCCAATCACAAAAATATATTCACTGTATAACTGGACTTCCAGAACAACAAATCAGGTACCGATAAAAATTTCCGATTAATCTGAAAAAATTAGGTTGCTGACTTAATTTCGATTCAGAAAAAATGTTTTTTGGCGCCATCAATAATAAGTAAGAGCCTTAATTGACCATTTGAAATAAGGAATTTCAAAACTCAAAAATGGGTATCGATGTTTTTTTTGCTATGTTGTAGAGAATTTTTTTTTGGTCATTGTAAGACCCAGGATTTTTTTGTTCATGGAAAATTTTCCAAAAAAATGGATTTTAAGGTCAAATTTTCGAGATTTTACAAGTGGCAAGAAAGAATTCTAGCAACCCCGTTTGAAGAGCTAGAGCGCTAATTTTTTTGGCAAGTAAAAATTAAGCGTTGGTCGACCTTAATAAGCGCGTCCAGTTAAAGGTCAATTTCATTCGGCAACTATGAGTCAATCACGTACTAAAGAATCACTAGAGCGCAAAAACTGGCTTCATCACCCCCTCTGAAATCTCAAAAATGGTACTAGTTTTTGCGCTCTAGCTAATACGTTCATCAGAAAGTTGACCCTTCCGGTTCTTTTGAGGGTATTTTCAAGTCTCTACGATGAATTTGAAGTTAACCTTGAACTTTGACCGCTAATTTAAGGTCGAACACATGGTCGCCGACCCTAATCCTTAAAACTGTTTCCTAAAAAACGCTAAATATTATTTGCCAAAAAATAGCGCTTTAGCTCTTCAAACGGGGGCGCTAAGAACTATTTTTTGCACCCTTGTTAAATCTCGAAAATTTGACCTTAAGGGTATCCCTGCCTCCTAATTTACCATATTCTCGATAGAATATTAGCCAAACAGGGCCTTGAGGATATTATTCAGATTAGCTACTTTGTAGAACTAGCCTTCAACTGGCGAAAAAAATTTGCCAAAACTTTTTGTTATGACCACACTCCTCACACATAAGCGGCACAAGAGCCACCAAGCCAAAACGGAAAATCATTCTCCTCCCAGGTTTATTTTGAAATTAACCCAAATATTATCATAACCTGTATAATAAGTATAAAAAAACTATGTAGGTGAGCTTTTGTCGATTAGTGCTATAGTTATTCTAGAATACGTAAAAAAACCGGTCCAAAATACCGGTTTTTGGACTTTTTTTATCGGAAAATCTATCTCCTCCTAGGTTAAATTTCAAAAATTTACTCAAATTTTTGCAAAAGCTAGCTCTAAACAAACAGAAAACTTTGTAGGTGGGTTTTGTTCAAATTTCGCCCCAAACAAAAAATATGAAATTTCAAGGTCACGTGAAAAAATTTCCGAAAAAAATATGCTTCGATTTTTCGAAAGTCGCTCAAAAGAAATCTGAGGAAACACTGAAGAGAAAGTTGGCTTACGTCAACCCGATATTTTCGAAAGTTTAGTGGTCAAATTGACACAAACGTTATTTTGAAAATAATTTTGAGAAAATACTTAGAAAAAAATCAAAAAACGCAAAATTTTCGAAATTTTTTTGTTGTCATTTGGGTTGTTTATGCGTAATAACCATAAACAATTGATTTGGTGCATTTTTATGACATAATAACTGAAGAAAATGTAGGAGCAGGGATACCCTTAAAATCCATTTTTTTTGAAAATTTTTCATTAACGAAAAAAATCCTGAGTCTTAAAATGACAAAAAAAATTCTCTACAAGATAGCTTAAATACATTAAAACAGGTTTTTATTTTTGAAATTCCCTATTTCAAATCGTCAATTAACGTATCTCAGCTAAGTAAACTCAGTTAAACTTTTGAGTGTAAGTCAGTCAATTTATTTTTAAAAGGCAATTATAATTCGAAAACGATAAAAAATAAATTTTATTTTCTTCGCGTTAATTCCTATAAGCCTATTCCAAACATGGAAAATATTTTTTTTATAATCTCAAAGATTCATCAAAACCTTGTCTTTGCATACAAAGTATAATGAAGTTACTACTGTTCTCCATTTATTCTTGAGGCGCAGTTTAAAAAGGTCCAGATTGCCTCGACCACTCCTTAATTATTTTATTTTGTTTCTCGAAAACAAACAAAAATTTGAAGAGAGCCAGCGATGACAAATATTGGTTTCTAATTAAGAATAGAAGTTATGATTGCGACTAAATTCAATTTGACAATTTTCTGACCAGGAAGATAGCAAAGTCTGAAAAATCAAATTCTAAAAAATTTCTAGATGAGATAGATTCAAGAGATATTTCAAGAAATGTATGACTCATACAGTATGAGGTAATTAAATTGAGGTTTTTCACATTAAATGTTCCAAAAGCTGTAAAAGTCTGACTATGAAAATACCTTCGAAAGAATTCAAGGTGAATTCGGATCGCCCCAACAGTAACGTCAAAAAATGTCTCGTGGTGAATTTATTATCAGAATATCACAAAACATTGTTTGATTATGTAAACAAACGCCGCTAGGGACAAATACTACAGTATGTTTTTTTACTTGCGAAACGAAAATAGCATCGGAAGAAATTCCCGTCACTTAAAAATATATTTAGATATTTTTAAACCCTCGTCATGGACGAAAGCTTGACTTTCAAAATACAATTCGCTTAGTTGCCATTTTTTATTGGCGGGAATTTCGTCCAATGCACTTTTCATTTCGCAAGAAAAAAAACATACTGTAGATTTTGGTCTAGTGCTCCCCCTGGTCATTTAAAATCTTTAGGATAATCTCAGAAAACAGATATTATTGGTTATTGAAGGTTAACTGACCGCAAAAAAATATATTGCTACTAGCTTAAGGTACGACGAACATTTTTTGCTAAACTTTCTTTTAATTATGTTCAAATTGTAGCTCTTGAACAAACATTACGTTAAAAAAAAATTGTCAGCTACTGCTCAAAAATGAGGAATCGTTTTTTAAAATGCTTATGTTTAAGCTTAAAATTCTTGAACTTTGGGAAAAAAATTGAAGAAAATTTCAAGCTTAAACCTACACTTTTTCACAAACGGTTTGTCATTTTTGAGCAGTAACTGTAATTTTTTTTAAATTTTTCAGCAAATAAAAGTTTTGTCGTTTCTACCTTACACTAGGTGACATTTTAAATAAGTACCTTTAAAAATTCAACAAATTTAAATATATTTTTGTGCTTTGCAATAATCACAGACGTTTTTCGAACATCGTTCTGTTTTACCCTCAAACTAAAGCCCTGCCAATGAACATGACACGCGCGGTGTTTATTAACACCTCAAGCCACAAAGTCAAAATCATTTTTACCGAGCGACAAGGTCCAAATTTAGATTGGTGGATAAAATTTGGTTTCCCCACGTGTTACAGTGATGTTACTGAATATCTTTTACCAAACCAAAGTGCCTCTCAGACTAAAAGTCTCATTAGTAAATAGGGTGTCCACACCGTGAACATTATAATTTTTTCAGAAAACTCATTTGATTGAGTTCTTAGATAGCTTAACATGAAAACTAAAAAAAAATCCGATTCGGACCATTTTTTTCTCTAATGGTCATTTGCGCTATCTGAGAACTTAATCTGATGAGTCGTTTTTAATAGTCGCAATATTATTTTTGTAGACACCCGATTTACGATTGAAAGGCGCGTTGATTCGGTGAAGGTGATATGAAATTTCGTGAGACAAATTGATATGGATCTACATAATATATCTTTTTGCTTTCACGACGGTCGACAGTAGCCCGGATGCGGACAACTGTCCTCGGTTTTTAATTCTGTGGTCATTCTTTGGACTTGAAAGTACGCCAAAAAACATTCTGCGTCGACTTTCTGATGACAGTATTACCTATGGTTAATCCCTCAATCCATAGCGTTTTTTATTTCGATATTTTTAAAACTTCATTCAAAGATTTTGAGTACAATTTAGTAATTATGTTAATGAATACGAGCTGTTTTTGCCAGGTATACATTTCAGATTTATAATAGTAAATTGCAGATTTTGCAAAACTTCATATTAAGTTTTCGCCATGAGTACTCGGCTGTTTTCAGTAAAGATTTTTTGATATTTTTATTGTAAAAGGCATAAAGGTTCTTCGGAACCGGCTTGACACCGAGGCTCTCTGGCAGCTCTCCTGAGCATGTGTTAGCTCGGTGCTGGACTCTCGGCTGGCCTGCCACCACCATATATAAAAGGGGCTGCTAGGTGCTCATTAGAGGTAGTTCCTCTAGAGAGACCACCCGAGCCAGCAACGCCAGCAACCAACCGTACGATACCCGCCCGACTCCCACCTCCCTCTACTTATACAGACATCAAGTAACATTTAAAAACCATGAAGAAAGGCAATGGCGCCTAACCAGGTAACCTTCACAAGAACAATTATCGGAATAAACAACTCCTTCTCCATAAAACAATTAAGAAGAATAAATAATCAACTGGGCGTTGAGAAAACAAAAATAAAGGAAGCCGAAATACCGTTAGTACCCACGAAAACAAAAAGCAACTTGATAAAACTAATTAATGAAATAACAACCACTGGAAAAATTGATTTTTATTTTTTTGTGTACCGAAAACGACTGAACTTTGTTTGTGAAAAAGCGGGGGCAACTGAAAAATTAGATTACAGCGGTTTTCGCGCGTATCAGAACGCGACCAAGGAATCAGAAATATTGGTAATAAAACAATTTGACGAAGCAACTGAAGAGAAAGAGAAAGAACTCGAAAATAAAAAGTTACAACAGAAATTTCATACTGCAATTTCAATAAACGAGTGCTACGAAATGGACTTTGTAGAAGAGATCCACAAAAATATCGGCAATGAGACGCCTAAAGACGAAAAACCAGACCAAAAAGAAACCGAAGGAGAAGAAGAGAGTCAAGAGGAAATAAAAATTTAGAGCACACCACAAAAACCCAAAGATAACCAGCAAGAAAAAACTTTGAATACACCACTACGTAAACTGAATACAAATTTCGACGTTGCAACAGAGATCATACCAACTAACCAGACTTATAACGAGATGTTAGATGACTCGATCGGGCCTGAAAGAGGAACGAGTGCTAAACAATTCAATAACCAGTCGATAAAAAAGATAACTCTTGAATGGTAACACATATTCGATACGGATAACAACCGTAACCCAAACGACTGGCTGGCAAACGCCATTTTTTGCCTCACCTGGAAGACAGAAATAAAAATGAATGATGGAGAAAATCGCATCACTCATGCGAGCCCTCAAAGGAAATTTGAAGGAAACGATGTTTGCGAAACTTAGGGAAAATCCTATAACGAATTAACGTTGCAAAATTCCAGAACTTTTTCGAAAACACACGACCAAGTCAATCCGGAAATAGAAAACCGTTTGCGAAATATCAAAAACCCAAGCGGTAGCTATCAAGACTTATACATGCAGATAGAAACCTGATAATAGAACAACAATGATGGTATCCGGAGTTACAAAAGCTCAACTCAACAAGGAAGTCATCCAGGCTATGACTGAACGACTATTCAAAAAGAAATGTCACCAGAATTCGGAGACATTTCAAACGACAACAAAAAAAGGCAAGGACTTATAGACTTAGCCGACGAACTAAGCGAGCTTAGCGAGTCAAAAAGCTTAAACGCAATCAGCAAAATACTACCGGAGAAAATTATAAAGAAGGCTACAGTACGATTCTCTAACGAGGAAACCAGAAAGTGTTATAGATGCGGCAAAACAGGCCACTTAATAGCTGACTGCAGAGCACCGGATAACAGACAAACTAGAGAAACGCCTAAAGCCACACAGCAAAACTCTCAGCGAAATTGGGGAAACAACCAACAACACGGAGGGCAAAACAACTCGCAACAAAACGCATGGCGAGGAAATAGCCAACAACGAGGATGGCCAAACAACCCACAACAAACCACATGGCGAGGAAGCCGTGGCGGAGGAAATGGATACCAGTCAAACCGTAATCAAAACAATTACCCGGACGTTACTGGAACACAACAAAAGAAAAAGTATTTTTGCGGGAAGTACAATCAAAAGGGGTGAAAATAGGAATAATAACTGTAAACAACCGGAGAACGACAGTTATTAATAGACCGCAAAATTTTGAACCAAGGGCGCTTTGGACTAGCACCAGAAACAGGCTTTTTAGGTCCAAAGTAGAGGGGACTGGGGAACCTAGATATTAAAATTGGACTTGCCCATAACAAACATAATCCTCCGTACATAAAGTGCGGAGGGAGGTTGCAATGACATAAAAATTAGGGCATTTGATAGACTCGGGGTCCGAAATATCAAAAATTTCGAACAACAAATAACAATTTAGGGATTAATATTGTAATAGTCAACACTAAGTGAGATCCAAATGACAAAACGCAGTCCAAAACGAAATTACAACATTTAATGAAAGTTCAAGTGCAATGTATTTTCCCACAAAACCGTAGGAGCTCATAAATAAACATTTTACATTATGGAGCAAAAATATGGGTTCGAAGTATAATAGGGATAGATATAATGCACGGACTTACCACTGAAATTTTTGAAATCCGGAGCAGTAAAATTTTATAACATTCTAATTAGAAAAGATAACGGATAAAACAAATATAGTACAAAAAGACAATGAAGCATTCTACGATTTTATAAATAAATCAGAGAGGGTTATCAGTAAGTAAAACAAAAGAAAATAGAATATTATGCCCACGATATTTCGAATGGGTAAAAATTAAACGAGAAATACGTAGGACAGAGTGGTCTAGGAATAAAGAAAGCTATGGGAAACCAGAGCTAATAAAGTTTAGGATTATCTGTGCAACAATCCTCCGGGAGAACCAAATAATCAAAATTTTTAACAATAGCGAGTCCATTGTAGAAAATTAGAGGATACACTTTAATTTTGGAAGTGGCGCTAACGAAACGAGGAGTTGTAATATTTTGGTAAAGGCAACCGAGTTAGGTGTGAGAAATAAAAGGATACATGAAATGAATTCCAGGAATGGAAAAGGGATAGGAAAACGTTGATTGATAGTAATTCTATTAAAAATGAGATTGAGGAAAAAGGAGAGGGTTCGGAGATTAGAGACAAAAAGAGGGTTAAAACCATATTAGAAAAATATAATGATATATTTTCTAGAACACCAAACGATGCGGGGTTCTCGAAGGAATTGTTACTAGACTTCCAATTTAAATCGGAGAAGGATAAAATTCCATTTTACGCAACACCGTATAAAACAGCAGATAGTGTTGCAGATAGGTTAGAGGCGAAAATCAGTGAAATGATTGAGTCAGGTATACTGGAAGTATGCAATAGTCCATGGAATAGCCCGGTTATTAGTGTAGCTAAAAAAGACGGTTCTATAAGAATAGTGAACAATTTCGCAGTGGCGGTAAATAAAAGGCGGGTTATGCCAAGATTTCCACTACTTCCTACGAGAACTATTTTCGCACAAGTAGGCAAAGAAATAACCAGAATAAAAAATCTGTACCCAGGAGAATAGATTGTTTTTTCCTCGATGGATTTCAAATCTGGGTATTTCTCCCTGCCTATTGTTGATTCGAGTAGGGACCGTACCGCCTTCGCGGTGGGCGGGCGACAAGTCAGATGGGTATCCATTAGCACTAGCTCTATAGGCAGCTAACATATATGGCATTTTTGGTAATTTCAAATACCCAGGGGCATACGATCCAACATTCAGAGTCAGTATTATTACCTGCCTTGGAAGAATACTTCAAAGTAGCGCAAAATAATAACGTGATTATAGCTCTACAAAAATGCACATTCGGGGTAACAAAACTAGAGTATCTAGGACACATTTTAAGTAATGCAGGGGTAAAAGCATGCCCTAAAAAACACAAAGTGATTTTAGACTTACCTGACCCAACAAATATGAAAGAGGGACAACAATTAGCGGGGATACTAAATTATTATTCAAGATTAACACCCAGATTGTCAACTTTACTAGCGCCACTATATAGGGAGATCAGCTACGGAAGAAATTTCAAAGCTAATACCGCAATAAATAATGGGTTAAAAACGATAAAGGAACTAATAAAAAATGGTTTGGGCACCCACCATCTAAATTATTCAACATTAAATGGGGACACAATATTTGTATGTTGTGATTCAAGTTTAATGGCGGCCGCTTATTGTGTAGGAAATTGTAAAAAAGTNTTTGATATGCATCGAATATAGAATTAAATTTCATGAAAAATTAGCTATAAAATATTTATGCAAAAATTCCAAAACTCTAGAAAAAGGCGATAAGGGGCGCTTCGGATATGATCCCCTTAAATGACCCTGAATAAAAATTTCGAGACATTTATCCCAGTCTTTATTTGTGTTATGAGCATGGAATTCAGCTGGAAAATAATTTTCGTTAAACCATTTAATTCCTTGAAGATTATACCCTCAAACTTTAACCGCAAGCATTTTTCGACAAGTTAAATTTCCTGTTCTTGTGTTAAAATAGGTTTGAAAATATTTCTAGGAATTTCAGGAGGAATTTCTCTGTCAATTTCCGGAGCAATTTGAATAAAAATTTCCGGCATTCTCAAAAATATTTCTTCTAGTCTGATTTCAAAACTATAGGGGTTTGACGTAATATAGTGCTAGAGGGCAATGAGCAAAGTTCAGCTGCTATTTTTATGAACCGATCATTTCCTTAATTAATAATCCTGCTTGATTATCGGCTTGAGATGGGAAAATATTCGGTTGAACACAGCGGGCCGTCAGTGTGTCTTTTTCCGACAAAATTTTAAGTCAAAGGGACGAACCATTTTACATTTCAGATAATCTTATTTATTTTTTGTTGTTATACAATTGTTGGTACCTATGTTAAGTTTTTGTCTTTTCATAAATATTTTTATAACTAGTTAATTTTTATAGATATCTATAGTAATTTCTTTTAATAGTTAACATTTCACTAAAGTTGACTTCGCTACTTAAAACTAAAGCTATTCATCAAAATATCGATTTTGTTAATAAAACCCAGTTTTTGTTTCACTCAAAGCGACTTCATTTCAATATTTGTGGATTCGCTACTTGTAACTCACGCGGTACAAAAATTTTCAACTCGATCGACAAATTTCCAGTGCGATTACTACTGCATATCAAATTGGTACTCTGGATAAATTGCAATAAATTTGTGAATATTCTGTAATTTTAAACTATTACAATATTTGAACCCCCGCAATAAATTGTTGCTTCTCACCTTAGCGCCACCATTTTATTTTCGCAGAATCAAATTTCAGCCAATCACGGCTACCTGCTTGGACAGTTATACGGTACCCNCGGAAAATAACACAATTAACGTACTCGACCTCGAGGATATTGACAATGAAATACTTATTCCGGAAATTAGGGAAACAGAACAAAATAGCGGAGAAAATCCCCGCAAGTATAATCTGAGACCGAGGGAAAATAGAAACTAGCGACAGTTTTTAACCGTTATAATTTTTTTATAAATCTCAGTGCTTTTCATAAACTAATAAATTGGGTTTAGCAACCACCTACACGATGAAGAAAATTAGATCGGTATCTGCATGAAGGTATTAGCGACCAAACAACCTCAAAAAATAACTTTTATTCCTCAACACGGGGTGATGCTCGTTCATGGTTCACAAAGTTTATTTGTGATACAACACCAGCAGCCGGTGAAGATAGGGCTCATAATAAGGCCCCAAAATTCTCAGATAAGAAACAGTTTCCAACATATTTATGTAACGGGCTGGAAAATGAAACAACGGAAGAGCTAAACATGCTCGTGATTGAGCGAATAAAAGGGTATTTCCAAGACTCCGAAAGTGTGGTTGCTGAAAACTATTTAAGCCGTCAAGACAAAACCAAAGAGNTTAACGATTTACGACGTCTTATAGACAACTTTCATTGCATGGATGAAGAATTTTTTGAATTGGAAGTTTTTGTCGGGTTAACATGTAGTTACATTAGCACTTGTGAAATTGAATAACAGTATTACTCGCATTAGAAGTCTAGCGACACTCACAGGTTCGTTTGTAGTCTAATACCATTGTTCTTGAAAATATTACATGTACATATAGAATTATTGATATTTTATCTTTCTAATACTCGATTAACTTAACAGTTATATTTTTTAATGTCTCACGTGGTCCTATCACAGAAAATTATATTTATTTTTGTTTTTTTTTTTTTTTTTGTATGTTTTGTGTTGTAAATTATTTCATCATTTTCTTCTGAATTTCGAAAGTTCAGAAAGTTGCATAAAATTCATGAACTTCCTAATCTTTCATGTCAGATTCTTAATCAAAGGGCATAGAAGTTTACTTTATCAAGCAGGCTCAGAGCACGGGACGCAGGAACTTTTTTGGTTATAAAAAGGCAACACTTGCGGCATGTTTGACTAAATAGGGCTAGAGATTATAAGCCGCCGTTCGAATTTTCAGATAAATTTAATCGATTTTTTAGTTTCCGGCATTTTTAAATGGGTGACAATAATCTCCGGCAAGTGGATAGAAAAAACTAGGATAATATGTGTGAGGAGAGGACACAATACGGAAGAAATCTCTGCAAGAAAAAATATTCATGGTGAAAATTTTGGTTCTTTTTTGGAGTACACCGACTTACTTTGGAGTTATGAATTTGCATGAATTGATCATGTCGTTTTTTGATAATTTTTAAGGTCAAAGATGCTTTAATCACCTTGAAATTTATATTGGGGTGACAGATTATTTCTTATCGCGATTCTGAACAAAAATTAGTGAAGTGCCGCTGAAGAAACTAATTTGAACAGTACAAAGAAATTAGTACCTGACACGCCGGAGCAAGTGAGCAGTATTCGTAAAAACAAACGGCTGGTTTGGAGATGGACTATAGGAAAAACGACAGTTCAAGTTATTAGACTCAAGTTGGGAGTGAGGTTTCAAGTACTCATTTATTAAGCCCAGGAACGCAGGTAAAATTGGGGGTATTAATCGGATAAGAAATTTCAAAGTTTACTGCTAAAGAGAGCGGTCCCAGAAGAAGCCACGCCGCACAACCGGAAAGTTAACATATGGGAATAGACTATAAAGGAAATGGTTCGAATATACAACGTAATCTCAACGAAGACAACCAAAACCATTTGTCGCAACAAGAATCCATCACAATCGCTACAACCAAAACCACAACAACGCATCAAACAACGACCACAGCAACGACAAAGACTAACACCTGACCACGACCCCGCGAACATAGAACAACAATAACGGAAAGCACTCCCAAACAACTACAGAGGAGATGACAACAGATAACACACATGGATGCAGACTGACAGTAAGGGAGGACACTTTTAGATAAAAAGCAACAAAGTATCAAAATTTGCAGCAAAACAACTTTTGGAAGTACGAAGACACGAGAGAATACGAAAAAATAGATTACCTGGAGGCACTGCTTAATGCTCTAGAAACAACCGAGGAGATATATAGAGCCAGAAACAAAAGATTTGTTTTAGGTACGACAAAGATGACAACAATCGTTAAGATACCAAGCGAAAAAACACCAATTTTCAGAACAACGGCTCCAATCGTTATTGAACCGACCGTCACAAAATCGGAAAGACCAGAAACCATCACAAAATTAAAAGAACCAGCACACAAAGGGAATAATTTATGGACGAATAAAACTGAAATAAAACCTTCACAATGGTCCATGTACAATATCAGAACAGGGGAAAACAAAATCATCAAACCAACCGATAAATATAAATCGATGAAATGCTGTGAAGACTGCAAGGAAAACAACAACACTCTCCAGAAAAGAACCGCGGAAAACACAGTCGAAATAACACTGACGACACTAGTAGAAGAACCGCAAACTCTAGTATATGACGTATACGTTATCATATTTNAGAGAACGCCAGAAAAAACGTCAAACACCTAACGCCATGCACGCAAACGGTAGGCAAAGACGGAAAGTACCTAAAATTTTTGAGAAGTATCAAAGGCAAAAACGAATACGCGCTCAAGTTGAGTTGCGTTAACGAAATCGGAACTGATGAGCTGGTATCACAGATGATCAGAATAGAATTGCAACTATCAGAAAACCTGTGCGCGAATACGAATTTTTACCCAATCCGATTAACTGGTAAGGCTTCAGAAACTTCCGCACTTAGTAGAAAAAGGCGACAAGCTATTGCAGCCTCTCTGGGTTTCATCGGAGGCGGTTTATTGGGCATTACATTATCATAGTACTCATGACAAAAATAGTACGTGTTGTCTTGTCCTCATCTTTAATCGAATAATTCATTTAAGAAGTGAGTTTTGATCACAGTTACTCTTGATTATGAGAGAATCGCGTGTAGCCTAGATCACGAGGTCCCACAGTGGCATGATTTGGCAGAAGGAAGTTGTAATTGAAATCTTTAATTTAAGATGCGATTGAATTTTTGAACAGGTTTTAAGGTTATTAAGATTTTTGACATGGGAAAGAAAAATTTTCTTGTTTGAAAATGTTTTTCGAAAAGATAGAAAAAACAAAAAATGAGAAATGTTGAAATACTTAGAAAACATAAAAAGTGAGAACGCGAAGGATTAGTAACGACTTTTGTTTGTTTGTTTGTAAAGATAGAAAACATAGTATCGTTTTGACCGAGAAATATAATAGAGAGTAAATCTGGTCAGTTTATTTTTTTTTCTTGTGAGTCATTTTTCTATAATAGAATTTGCTTATTTTTTATTTGAAAGTCGAATCAAATGATGTTTTTGAAAGTTTTTTTAAGTCATAATAATGAA
>SCLH01063446.1:0-13448 GCA_004367855.1 Oikopleura vanhoeffeni
GTGTCATACCTTTATTAAAATTTGTTTATTGTAAGTTATAGCATTATAGACTATAATTTATAGTGTGTATCGGTTAGAAAAGTTCGTGATTACATCACAAATCGAAGGAAAAAATCGAAAAATTTCAGAATCTGCACAAATTTTTTTTAAGTGAAAATTTTGACTGAAAAATTTTTGAAATTAAAAAAAAAAAAACAGTTCTGCCTAAAATTTTACGGGCTTCATTGGTTCATATTTTTTAGGCAATCAGACCAAATTTGAAAATTGACTAATCAGCGAAAAGCATCGAGAAAAAAATGTTCTGAAATTTTTTAGTTTATTTTCGATGAAGAATACACAGCCCAAAATTTCAAGTGATTTGAAGCAAGTTAAAGGGCCTTCCGTAGGTCTGTATAAAGTTGACCGCCGTGCGCCGCACGCCAGGAACGAATAAATTTATTTTTCAAAAGCGTAGTTTTTGCGGAGGCTTACGTAGGTTTTATCTCGGGTTCCAACTATACGCGTATTAACTATACGCCGCACCCCGCTGTAATACATACAAAAAATTCAGCTCTAGTTTGCCCACAGTTAATATTTTTAGAAAAATTCCAAAACTCTAGATTGTGTAATGAAGACTTTCTGTACTTACAAGTTTAATTATTAGCTTGAAGATGAAATATCGAAACGTTGCATAAACAAAATATTATAATAATAATACATGTATAATTTTCTTCTCACATATTTTTTTCTATCGTTTCGCTTTATTTTTAATTTGCTACAATCAATTAAGCATTTTGAAAGATCTGGACCATATATCATCTGGTATTTCTTCAAGTTAGATTTAAACAAAGACTAATTATTCTAGAAATTTTAAAATTCAGCAAAAATTTTTAAACAAGATTTTGCATTTTTTATGCGCTGTGATAAAGAAGGAAGTGCATTTGTGCCCTATAAACTTGGTGAATTTGAAAAGTATATATATGGTATGAATAGTTTGTTGTATAGTAAATAATATAAATAATTCTTATAATCAATTAAAGAACTGATTTATTTAATTTTGTTATTTGGATAATTCGAATGAGATTTATGATGGGCGCGATTCAGCCAAGTCAAAAAATGAAAGTTCTAAGATCATGACTTTAATATCAACTGACTTTAAAGACTGACTTTATAAATTTTCTAAAATTTTTCCAAGTTCAAACTATTTAGTTTTTTCTCTGTAATTTTTACTATGAAAATGGAATAAAAATCCGAAACGTCGTAATTATTTAATTATTTGAATTCTAAGATCATGTTATAAATCTCTCGAAGTGGTTAGTAACCACTGGTTTAACCAGTCTGGTTACCCACTTCCTCAGTTTTTTGTCCGCATACCGGTAGCTATATCAATGATATAATATCATGGAAATGCATTAATTGCGTCCAGTGGACGTCGTCCACCTGAATTACCCATTAGTGATAGGAATCCCATCATGGGATTTCAAAAATACAATTGAAATTTTTTCAAAGTTTGTTTTGTAGAATGATAATTATTTTCAAACCATAAAATTTTTTTTATTTAGATTGAGTTCAACTCCAAAGTTAAATTGCGAGAGTTTTTTGCATTTTTCAAATTATTAACAATAAGGTATTAACTTTTCCTGACATGAATAAATGGGCTGACCATTCTAGTTGCGTTCGTTGTGAAGGAAGAAACGTAACCAATATCAAGAAATAAATCTGACCAAGCAATCAGCAAGGGAATTGCGTATATTCGGTACATAATTTTTAACCGTTTTTCTACAGGTTTTCCTTCCAAATTCCAACAAAGAGCACTTTATCCAAAGATTGAAAACACTGTTTTTCAACAAAAGAAATAGTCGTTTACCTAGGCAGAACACTAAATTTTATGACTCAGCATAAGCATTTACAGCTGATAAATTCATCACGTGACTTGAAGTCACTTAGCAAAACATTAAAACTCATTAGTAGGAATTATACGGTACAATTATTTTTTGATTTGTCAATCTGTGCCTTGAAGTTTCGTATGATATATCATCTCGGAATTCATAGTCTCCATCATCTTTTTTATAAGCGAGTGTATCTCGAAATTTTATATATGTTTTGTAAAGAATTCGAATAGAAAAAGCGGAGGCTAAAAGAAACATCAGCCATAAAAATGAAATCCATGGCCCGAGCCAGTCGTCTAACGTTTCTGTTTGACTAATACACTTGTAAGTACTTTCTATGATTTCAAATTTCAATTTGTCTATGACTTAAAGTTAAGGGGGTATATCTGGCAGATTTGACATATTCACGGTGATATATATATATATTCTGAAAACTGAAAGCTTATGAGAAAAATCCAAAATGCTAATTTGTAGATATATCCTTAATCTTGCAAAAAAGTACATCACAAATTATTTTTCACCATTACACCAATAGGTACAGCATCGTAACAAGGTTACATTTTTCAAACTGCAAAAACTATCTCCTCCCAGACGGTATATCAAATTGAGCTCAAATTTTCACAGATTACGTAACGGTAGTATGTCAATCTTTTCTCACGGGCTTTTTTTTTATCCGGCGACGGAACAATTCTAGAACGCCAAATAACCGACGATTTTTCACAATTTCAGACTTCAAAATCTATCTCCTCCTAGGATATATATTAATTCAAATTTTTATCAAGTATTCCTAAGAACAATTGTAAGAGACTCTCACGGGCTTTTTTTGCAATTTCCAGCTAAAACTCGAAATATAATTTTTTTGGTCATTTTTCAAAAAATTCCTGAAAAAAAAAGTGCTTCGATTTTTTCGAAAGTAGGCTCAAAAGAAAGCCAATGAAACATTGGTGAGAAAGTTGGCTTACGTCAAGGCAATATTTTGAAGTTTTAGTAGTCAAATTCGAGCAAACGTTATTTTTTAACTTCATCCTTTAAAAATACTTAGAAAAAAATCGAATTTTTTTTTGGATGATTGGGTTCTTAGTACACTTAATTATCACCTCGTATCAATTTGGAGCATTTTTAATGCCTCTAAGGCCTTTATTTAATCAGACAGATATACCTCCTTAAACTAAAGTTAGATTTTAGGGTCTAAAAAATTTATGACTTTTTGGCAGAGAAAGTTTCAATCAACTCAAGGAGCACCGCTACAAGCGTGGACGTAATGGGGGCTCTGATTGTCTGCTTATTAAAAATGATAGGAAAAGATGTCGAATCGTTTGCTTTAATTCATGTATCTAAGATTAAACTTACGGGTCCCGTAGAACTTTGACGTCATAGACCTAAATAATAGCGTTATTGGATTAGTCAATACGCATTGATTCTAAGAATACAAGTTGTATATTGACTAATCAAATCACGCGATTCTTTAGGTCTCTGACGTCAAAGTTCCACGGAACACGTTAGTATAATCTTAGATATATCCCTTTATCACACTTTTGTAAATATCCCGGCCCTAAATGTGATAAAGGGATTTTCAAGAAATTAGTAGTGAGTAAAGTTCAAGTGAGAGTTTAAGCAATATTTGCTTTGTCTACGTAAATTCATTCGCCAACTATTTTGACTTTTGCTAAATCATTTTCTAAGTGGTGAAATGATCGAATAATCAATTATAAATGTCATTTTGTATGTTGAGTCTACTCGACATTTGATATTGGTCATTAAATAATTATTAAACTCGGGAACGTCGGCAGTGCCGACTCGGCAACCTAAAATAACCCAGTCGCTGTGCAGACAAATCAAAAATCTCCAATTCTAAAGTTTTTTTTATTCAAAAACCTTCTCACTTTAATTAATTTACTACGTAGCACCCAATTCATATGTGCATGACGATTTGAAATAAGGAATTTCAAAAGTCAAAAATCGGTTTCAATGTGTTAAGGCTATCTTGTTAGAAATTTTTTTCTGTTATTTAAGAGTAAGGATTTTTTGTTTATGAAAAATTTTCAAAAAAAATCGATTTTCGCTCAAATTTTCGAGATTTTACAGGGTGTCATGAAGCCAGTTCTAGCGCCTCCGTATGAAGAGTTAAACCGGTATTTTTTTTTCTAAGTAGTATTCTAAGTAGTATTCTCTTGCATACTAAGGATACTCTGTATACTAAGGATACTCTGTATACTAAGGATACTCTGTATACTTAAGGATACTCTGTATACTGCGTACACTGTGCATACTACATTGCATACTGTGCATACTCCATAGGTGTGTGTAGGCGTGACTACGCTGAATACAATTAGATCACGTATCAACCAATAAGATACGAGTTGACCAATCAACACTTTCTACTCGGCCCTCAACATAATTCTAGTCAGTTTGTAGAGGGAGCGGTCGAGTAAGTTACTTATTAGAGATTAACTGTAGTTCATTGAATATTTCAGGATGTTAATCTCATCCACAAAAAAATCTTCTTGTTAATATTGCATGAGCAGGCATGCTGCATGCAACGGTGAGTTAGAATGGAAAGTTGGACCTAGGCTACGGCGACGATGGCCAATTCCATGTCTACTGCTAGCAGTCTGCTACGCTATAAGGGTATGGACCATACGGTATGGACCATACCCTTATAGTAAATAAATTGAAGTATGGTCCATATCGTATGGTGGTTCCTACATTTTCTGCAGTTATTATGTCATAAAAAGACACCTAATCAATCTTTAATGTTTTTAAAGCACAAATCAACCCAAATAAGAACACAAAAAAATTAGAAATTTTTGAGTTTTTTCGTTTTTTTCTGAGTATTGTTTTCAAAATTAAGTGGTAAAATAATGTTTGTTTCAATTTGACCACTAAAACTTCCAAATTTTGGCTTGACGTAAGCCAACTTTCTTTCCAGTGTTTCCCCAGCTTTCTTTTGAGCCTACTTTCAAAAAAATCGAAGCACATTTTTTTTCGGAAATTTTTCACGTGACCTTGGAAAATTTGTATTTTGAGTTTTTGGTCGAAATTGAAAAAAACAGCTCCCCTTGAGTTTTTATTTGTTTAGAGCTACCCTTTGCAAAAATTTGAGTGAATTTTGAAATTTAACCTAGGAGGAGATAGATTTTCCGATGAACAATGTCCAAAAAACGGTGGTTAATCGCATATCTAAAAAAAATAAAGCACTTATCGACAAAACGGCTCGCCCTAATTCTACAGGTAATATTAAAATTAAGGTTTATTTCAAAATAAAACTTTGGAGGAGATAGATTTTCTGTTTCGGTTTATGGCTCTCTGTCTCGCTTATGTATCTAGGAATGTATGCATACAAAAAAAAATTGACATATTTTGCACGCAAGCTGAAGACTAGTTTTACAAACTGGTTAATCTGAATAATATCTTTGAAGCCCTGTTTGACTAATATTCATCGGGAATATGTCAAAGTAGGAACCACCATACCCTTAAATTCAAAACTTTATTGAAAAATTCTTAATTATGAAAAGTAGGCTTATGAATTCGGCCAATCAGAAATCAGATCCAAAAATTTTCGAAAATATTTTCAAAATAATACTATTCATCTCTACAGAGTTTGCCTCTTATGGCGATATCAAGGAAATGCTTCAATCGTGTCCACCCTAAGTGGGCTACATATATTATTTGTTAGCCATTAAGCGCACTTTTCTGCAATCTGATAAGGCAAACTGTCAACATCATTTATTTTTTCTCACATTTTTTTCAGAAAAATTTCGGCGATATTGGGCCTCCCCCTGTACATATTTCATTTAAAATTGACGGAAAAGAGTCTATGATCAAATTGATCATATTATATGAATTCACTCAAATTATCATCCTATAATCCGGAAAAACATTCAATTGTAAAATCATTCCCATTGTAGCACTTTTCTAAACCAAACTCTGGCAAGACACTCTCTATAACCGTTCCATTTATAGGTTCTGGCAATTGCATTGTAACCGGTTAAATCTGTTTTTCGATCAGTAAGTTTTTTTATTTATTCGTCATCAATATAAATTATATTATATAATAAATTATAATTTCTTTTATCAAAATTCACAATAGCGAATGGATTTTACATTTGATTTGTTTGTTTCACCATGAGTAATATTTGGTTAAAAATGATAAGGGCAATATTTTCTCTTGAATCTGCTTGATTCTCATTCGGCAAATAAAGTGCAATTCAGCGATCGTTAATCATGGAACATCGCTTTTTGTAGTGATGAATTTGTCAAATCAGCATTATTAGCGCTAATGGATGATATTGTAAAAACTCATTTTTAATCAACGTTTCGATTCTCAAGATCAACTCAATTTCAGCAGAAGTATAAATCTTTGAAACAAGTGAATCTAGAATTCGCAAACTTACATGTATGAAAATTTTTTATTGGAAATATAAAGAATTTTAACTCTCAGCCGCCCGTTAGGCGCTGAAGCGCCTGATCGACTTTTAAACGTTTTTTCGACCCTTATACATAATGGGATCATAGTCGACCAAGTTACACATCAAATTTTTTGCTAAAAATTATTTGTTCCTTTTTTTGAGATAACAGTACTCAATTACATTACTTATTTTTGAAAACAAATCTCAAATATATTCAAAACAAATTTGAGGCTACTCTACAGAAAATTCTAAGAGTTTTCTTTCATCAGGTATAGTCGAAAAACGATCACGTGACCGTATAAATGAGAAATAAGATCGGAACGTGAAAAAATAAGTATGGATCTTATTCACACAAGCTCCGTATGTGAAATTGACCTTTGATGACGAAAACTTGGCCAAATTATTTTTTTAAATTAAACTGGTTAATTTCAGCACTAATATCTGCGAAAAATGCTCAATTCTCTCAAAAAAATAATTCAAAATAATTCTTTGATAAAGTTTGATAAGTTATGTATTTAAAAGTGGAATTAATCTGCTCCGGAACGTATAATATTGAATATGAGCTTATACAAAATTAATATTGATGAGTTTTTAATATTATTGAGTCCTCTTAGCGCTGATTGGCAATCAAATCACGAGGCTTAATACCTCATATCTTTTCATTGTTCAAATAATATACTTTATTTTGAACTTTTGATCCTTTTTTTAATCATTAGCGAGATAATTTACTGAATTTACCTCAATGAATTTACCTTATTCTTATAATTATTATTTTATATATACGTCTAGGATAGGGTGGGAAATGCAAAACAAAAATTTGTTCCGTTTGTCGAGGCTACCCTTAAAAAAACGCCTTATCAAGTTCTTCAAGAAAAAATGCAAAAACATTTTTAAAAGTTGGGGACGGCTGTCAAAAGCTAGTTTCAAAATGAAAATTTCAAATGCAATTTTTACAACGTTCCTATTTATTGAAATATTTTTGTACATGTTTTTGAATTCTTCATCAGGCGTTTTTTTTTAAGAAAATTTTCTTTGAATAAAAATTTTTTGAAATTTTTTGTTTTTTTTCTGTTGTTTTCTTCAACAAGCATCTTGCCTAGTGGATCCGCGAGGTTTCCTATTTCGAATATTTTTGGAAAGTTGAGGAAGCTGTCAAAAGTCACGTAGCGTTTTCCAAACATTTATTAATTATTTTTATTCAATATATTATCAATAACGCGACGAGGACACTCCATATCACTTTTATTTGTGTAACGTTGGGTCAAGTTTTTCAGCGTGTGTTTCAAATCACCAAATGGACCAGGGTCGACACTGATTGAAATTTCTGTCGCTGTCCTGAGGCAGGCATTTCAAATTTTCTGTCCTGATCCTGAGAGGAATTTCAAAATTTCTGTCCTTGTCTGTCCAGTCCTGTCCTAGGACAGGTGTTTGTCTAGGACAGGTATTTGTCTGACAGGTATCTAAGATTCATTTTTGGTGAACAATTTTTTGGTCGACTTTTTTTGCCTATCTTTGCTATGAAAAATGCGTAGGCGCAAAAATTTGAGGAAATCGAGTGCAATTATATTTTCGTAATCATTCGGCATTCGATAGCAAACCCCTTAAGGGTGGCATAGTCCAGAGATTGTACTTTTTCAGAGCATATTTGAAAGAAAATGTGGAATTTATTTTTTTTATTTTTTTTCATAAAGTGTTCTTTCTTACAACAAAGTTCACATTTTATTTTCTAAAATAACTAACTATACTTAAAATACAAAAACTACTTTACTGTGCATCATTTCCAATTAACCGACTATAGAATTTTTTAAAGACGATATTAATAAACTTCATTTATTTTCGGTGCTACTCGCAATTAGTAATCTAATAACTCTGACATTCGAAAATTCTTAATATCAAAGTTTTTTTCCATGAAAAAGTGTAAAATTGGCAAAAAGTAGAGAAAACAGCTTTCTTGAGAAAAATTGACCTTAAATGCGTTTTGATATAAATGTCCTGACTATCAAAAAATGACGCCCAGTACCCACAATTAATGGGAATTTCCAACCATAAATTTTTAAGATTCAGTGCCGAATGGCACTTATCGAGTGCACAGTCAGTGTTAAAATTTCATCACGTTTCAAATGTAAACGCGCGACCTCGATTAGTTGACTACGGCGATTTATAGATACCAAACATTTAATATGTGATTCTGCATGATTTTTTTTGAGAGTTCAAAAACCACGAATAAATTTTGGACTCGTTTGGGGAAATTTTCATAATTTTCTTAAAAGTTGATAAAATATATAAAATTCATGTTTTCAAACAGCGGTCGAAATATGTAGGTCCATGAAAAAGTTAAGTGACTTTTTTGGTTTTCACCCACAGATTTCAGTTATTAAGACAAAAAATTTGACAAAAATGCGGAATTTCATAATGCTTCGATTTTTTCAAATTTTACGATTTCAAAGATGAAACCCGAACTCCAGGTTCGGGTTTATGCCACCCCTTAAATGCAAAATATAATATAATCGAACAATGAAGCATTGGTAATTCGTATTTTACTGGATGCTGATTCGCCAACGCACTTTTCAAGTGAAAGATCGGCATTTTTTATTTCGACGAAATGTATGCTCCGGTATCTGTCCTGTCCGAGTATTTTGTATATTATTTAATTTTAGGCCATTTCCGTACGATGAAGTATATTTTTGAAATAAATTTACAAAATTATTACTGTCAGGAAACTAGTGTGAACGCGACCTTGGTATAATAATACTTTTATTCAATTATTGCAGGCAATACGATATGTGTATTAAAATCTGCGAGTAATCGCCAGTTTTGCCATACGCATATTTATTAGTTTGGGTTTATGGTAATGAAAGCTAGGAACGTTTTGAGAAGACCTTTTTTTCGCATAAATATTGATTTGTTGATTCGGGAGCTATGAAGTTCACTATATTTTGCAATATTTGAAACTCAAAGAATAATGGCGCGAATAATTAAGTTTTGGGTTTTTTCGAATACTGAAACATTTTATATTAAGTTCAAATTGTACTCTCATACAGCAAGATTAAATTAACGCTTATAATAAAATTTCAAAAAAATGAAGGTCGTTTTTCGATATTTCGTCCTTGAAAATAAATGTCGAAAAAGTCAGACTCAGTTGGTATTGCCGACGTTGATCGCCTGCTGAACTAAAATCGAGAAAAAATCTGCAAAATTGCGAGAAGAGATAGTTCTTGTACAGTATTATAGAATTTTTTTTTGGTTTTAGTGGATCGTGTTATTAGTTTGATTAAAGTAAAAAAAAGTAACCTAAATTTTCCAATTTATGTCCCCGAAAAGTAAAAAAAACCTCAAAATTTCAAAAATAAAAATTTGATGTTAAAATTTATGCTGTATTATTGGTCTGGCGAAAAACAAATTTTTCAAGCAATAATGTTATTAGTTGTGATTTCAGAAAAAAAAATTTTATCGAAAATTTTCCGATTTATGCCCCTTAAAAGTGAAAAAAACAAAAACAAATTAAAATTATAAAAGTGTCATTTGACCCCTCTCCCCAACTTCTAATCAAAAATATTTTTTTTTTAAATTGTCTTTTCAGATGGCGCTTCTATCTATATGCATGAGCACTAACGGAACAAACTTTGTTTCTTTATAAACTGTGAAAAACTGGTTTTTGGGACTTTTGAAGTCTTCGTTTGACCTATAGTAACCTTTTGCAATTTTTTTTTCATATTTTTTTTTGAACTCGTTGAGTATTATTTAGTACTTCTGAAAGAAAAAAAATAGCGCAGAGCAATTTGAAAATCGCATTTCCCACCCTAGTCCAGGACCTGTTTTGATTGGTCAATATACAAGAGTCAATGTGTGTTGTCCAATGAAATCACGCGATTCTTAAGGTCTCTGACGTCAAAGTTGAACGTAACGGGCAAGTATAATTTTAGATATATACAGTGCCCTCAAAGATTTTTTATAATTTCTCGAGCTATAGCTCATATTTAAACCTACGCGTTGTATATCCCCTTTTTACACTATGCGGAAGATTTGAGCCCTGTGTAGTAAACGTACAGTTGTTAACGAAACGAAAATTGAGGGCAACGGGTAAGACAAAAGAAGGAAATAATTTAGGGGAAGGAACTATATAATACGTTTCGAGAAAACATTTTTTTTGCTCGAACTAAATTTAGGATAGTTAACGCTAAATATTTTAAGTTATGAAATTTATTTGAGAAGCACGTGATATTTCTTGATATTTATAAGCTGAAACAAGTTATCACGAGGGTCTGTATCGGGCGTAAAATTAACATCCATTTAAAAAATTAAAGCTTTGGCGAGGTAATTTTTATCTTGGAATATTATTTATGAGTGGCTTACGGTACGTTCTGAACCCACGGTGGAACGGGGGATGAGGGGAACGAGAGCTAGAGAAGAGAATAGGAGAAGGAAAAAACGTGAGGAACGTTCCCTTTCACAAGCTTGGGCTGAACGGTTCTCATAGCAAAAGTTAAATATTACTCACGATCTAAAGTATGTCTGCTAGACAATGTCTGAATTCTCGATAAGCTACGTTTACTCTGAAAGGCTTCGTTTACTTTAAAAAGCTACGTTAACTCTGAAAAGCTACGTTTACCCTGAAATCTAATGAACCAGACTAGCACCGTGAGAGCTTCTTATAAATCCCGCCAATACTTAACCCTTGTGAGCACAGAGCCACAATTGTGCTCCGCTACCTAATCATCCAAAAAAGGCAAAAACGGTATCGTAGAATCTTTTCTTTCAAACACATTATAAAGAATTAAAATTCGCGTCCAAAAAAATATTGAATTTTTTTCGAATGTTTGGTTCCAGATTACGGGAGTTGATTTATTAGGATTTTCGCCTATGTTTCACTCCGGAAAATTATTTCGGAATAGAATAAAATACAAATGTGAGATTATCAGTTTTTAGGAAAGGGTTTTTGTGCATGCATAACATTAAAATAAAAATTATTGTATCTAGGGGCAGATATTTTTCTTCGAAGTAAATTCTAAATTTTCAACTTCAAGATCCCATGAAAAATTCAGTTATCATAAAAGTGAATTTTAGCAATCAAAAAATGTCCACAGTTGTACTTCATTACCTTTTTTAGTTAAAAATAAAAGGAAAAAATTAATAATCTGCTTTTATTGGGAAAAATAAACATTTTTCATCAAAAATCATGATTTTTCCATCAAATTTTTGACATATTTATAAATTACTTTTGATTTATGAAATATAAATCAAAGCGGACAAAACTATGACGTAGGCCAGATACTTGTGCATCGTTTGAGACATAAATGTAACTTGTGAGGACAACTGTGACAGTGTATCACGCGATATGATGTGCCTTGCTTTTTTCACTATATTTTCTAGAACAAAAAAGTGAAATTCTAGAATATGAAATGTGGGATGCAAAAATATCATCTTTCAACTTCCTTATGCAGAAAAAATTGAAATACCAACTGCCTTAAGCTTTATGTAAACAACGTTCAAAGAAGAGCCACAATTGTGGCTCTGGTGCCTTGACGGAACTTTTTTTATATGCTCACAAGGGTTAAGAACATAAAATCACGACGTTGTCAAATTAATTGAAATTGTTTCACGAAATCCAATTGAAATTATGGCAAACATATTTACTTTCGTTATTTTTTTCTGATAAATTTATTAAAAATTAAAGCATTAATTAGACATTAATATTATCATCAGAATGTTATCTATAATTTTTATTGAGGGACAATCAGCGCGAAGACACTGAAGAGAAGTGAAGACTCAACAACATTAATTTTGGATAAACCCCTTTTCAATATTATACGTTCCGGATCAGATTAGACTATACCGTTATGCAAGAAAAGTTTTATCTTTTTCTGTAGATGAGCCTCAAATATGTTTTGGAGAGATTTGAGATTTTCTTTGCAAAAATAAGTACTGTAATTCCCCCAAAAAAACGCACAAATAATTTTTGATAATTTACTTGTTCGACGATGATCCCATTATGTATAAGGGTCAAACAATCGTTTAAAGTCGATCTGGCCCTGCACAGCAAAACGGGCGGCTGAGCGTTAATGCTCAGACCAGGACCAACTGAATCTTGGCTACATTTACAGATTATGATATGGAAGAAGATATCTAGGCTAACGTTGTGTGTTTGCGTTTGATCCTCAATTTCAACGCAAGACATTTAAAGAGCTATGAAATCTGGCAACTCTCGAGTCGAGTTGTTTTCTTCAACTTACTTTTCAACGAGTCCCAAAGTGAATGAAGAAAACATTGTGACTCAAAACATTTTTGCAAATAATTGGTTGAAAATAACTTCTGTTTAAAGTATATTTTGTGGTAAAATTAACTTAATAAAGTAAGCGGTAATTTTGTTCAAGATCTGGTAACTCCGATAGGGAATTATTTTCCGAAAGGTAATAACATGATAAGATATTGCATGATGCGTTTTCTTTTTTTTAATTGCCTTTTATTTTGCAGAAACTGTTTTTATAGCATGTTTTCAATAATTGACGATTTGCTGGTATGCTAAACTGTATAGTTCTCGCTAAACAGACACATAACTTTGTCTTGACATTTTATTTATGGACAAAATCTCCAGTTTTGCATAAATAATATAAGCATATATTTAACATTTTCGTCAACATAGTCAACTTTAAAGTGTATTATATCAAATGATATAGTATTTTCGTGTTTTCTTGTTTTTTTTTGATATAATTAACTTTTGAAACATCATCTTATTTTTTGATATAATTAACTTTAGAAAAATCATCTTATTAAATATCTTTTGATATAATACACTTAAGAAAAATCGTCTATTTTTTCATTTTTGCGATGAGTCATTTTTCCGAATCGTTTTTTTACAATTTTAACTTCAATTCAAAAAATTTCAACTTAAAAAACATAAATTCAACCTTTATTTGAAAATGATTTTGAACTTAATTACTAAAATTGAGATAAAAAGTTCTGATACATGCCATAAACGAAAGACAAAATTATAGGTCACCGAGAAAAAGACGGCGTGATAATTTTATGATTTTAAGCAGCGTTTAAATTGAAGAAGCAGTTTCAATTTTTAAGCTTTATTTTGAGTTGATTTGCTCCAGGTGGCGATCTCGGCAGGCATCTTGATATTGAGTAGAAGAGCTCATTTCCAGAACGTATTGATTATCAGGAAGTT
>SCLH01063447.1:0-13061 GCA_004367855.1 Oikopleura vanhoeffeni
GCCAGGTTTCTCAGAAACTTCACTTGAAAATGTAAAAAAAAGAGCCCAATTATCGTCGCCCACATCCTTAAGTTGAGTATTAAAATACAATAAAATATAATATTAATATTAAGATTTTAAAAACACTTACTTCGTTATGTTCCAACTCTCCCTTATACCAATTGGTGTATGATCCGAGCTCTGTACCATCAACCCATTTGAATTTATGGTCTTGAGTATTATCTTGTAGTCCGATCCAATATGTACTGTCCTAAAGTAATCAATTAGGGTAAAAGTTTCTTAAATATATCTACTCATAGAAGAGCAGAGATTCTCGTTTAATCTTTTTTAAATACTAAAAATTTACTCTGTTTTTCTGAAAATTTAGAATAAATTATAAAATGTTTTTTCCAAAATTTCTTCTGTCCGAAAGCCCAGACGATTATTGATATTTATAATGTCAAGGAATCTAGACCGAAAAAATTGTACGTAGATAAAAATAACGCCGTGTATTTTTTTATTTTTTTAACAAAAGAAATATATTTAAAAATATATACTATATTTTATACTATAGCATACTGTTTGAGTTTCGCCTTTTTCCAGACTTTTATTCCTTTGTATATTTTGTCGATATTCATTTTTGTTTAGTGGCCAAAAATCGTTGTGTAGTAGAATTGCTTTTAAATAGAAATCTCATAATCAACCAAATGGTGATAACGGGAAAGTTTTTTTTCAAGCCTAGATTCTGATAGGTATTTGTGATAACAAACATATTTTTCTACAAAAAATATTGTATGAGAAAAAAATTAGTCACTTAAATTGTTATGCTTGTGATCGTTAGCTTTAGCTGATATTAGTATAAACTATTAGGCAGCCTTTTGAAATCAGTTTGCTTTATTATTGGAAAGTTTTGAGTTCTTTGGAATTTTCAATTAGTTAAAATTTACAAGCATTTTTGAAAATGATGAGATTTTTGGTCAAAAAGTTTTCTGGTCAAACACTAACTTCCGCCGATTTTCACTTTATATTCACTTTTAAAAGAGTTTCCATGTGAAAATTTCGGTACGGATTGAAATTCTAAAAATGTGTTCATGATCGGTTCGGAAGAAAATTTGTAAAGTATGAGATCGGATCGGTTCCAATTTGCTAAGGTGCCGACTCTCCTCTAAAATATCCCCGACAACAAATGTTTGAAACAATAATGTTGTCGCCTAGACTTATAGTCTATAGCTCTATAAGTTATAGACTATAACATAGCTTATAAGTTATAGCACCTCTTCAAAATAAAATAAAGATTTTTAAGCTAACTTAACCTCCCACACCCAGAAACGAAACTTCGCCTCACACCCAAAAGCCTATCTAAAGGCAATACTTTGAGCGCTTATCACGGGAAAACTGGGAAAGATATCAATTTACTTATTTGTCACTGATTGAGTCAAGGATAAAATTAAGAGAACAACACGTAACATTTATAAATTTCGAAGTTTGTAAACTAGATAACTGCGAGAGAAAAGAGAGGTTCACTCACCATGTATTTCTTGAAAAACCATAAATTTTTACAATGACTATAAGTTAAAAATTTAAGAGTGAAACTTAGCTATTAAAAGCTGGGCTAAAATTTGAAATATGATATCTTGATCGCTTACAAAACAATTATTCTGTCGCCGCGCGTCGAAATATATGCAGTAAAATGTGAAAAATATTGCTATCAGCTGAAAACTCAAAATCAGTACCACCTTATGTTCTATATTTGATCGATTTGTCTTTGTCGGCTCTATTTGGGTCAAATTGCCGTTCAATTCATTCGAAAAATAATTTTTGAAAAATATTTTTTTTTTATTATTTTGAGTTTCAATAAAAATCACTTGTAAGAAAATTATTCTTCGTATAGAGACTGCAGATAAAATAAACTTATATCAAAAAATCCTTAAATACTTTCCTAAAAAACTTGCTACCTTCAGATTTCGATATCATGTATCGTTTTCACACAATTAATTTTTTAAGAAATTTGACGAAAATCCTAAAAAAAGTAGGAAAAAATAACTTTCGAACGGCTCATCGTAATAAAATTTTCAACATATTTTTGGAAATAAAATTGCAAACTCTATGACATATTTGAATTGTAGGTCTGTGACGATGTTATTTCTGCGCCGTTTTGGCTCCGCGAAAATTTTTTTGCTTTAGATAGTCAAAGGGTGTGAGGGGTTAATAAGAATCTGTGTAGAATTTGTGTAGACTTCTGCGTGATTTTTCTTTATTATAAAAAAAATTAAAATAAAATAATATCAAGTATACGCCGTAAATTTTTGCACATATATGTTTTAGAAATAAACCCAGAATGGTGAATTTTAACCAAAATCTTTTACTCACAGTTATTGTTACAGTGAAGCCACACCAATGCTGTTATTGTCAAAAGATTTTACAAAAAAACACTACAGTTCGTTCGTAAGAAATACGTCAATAAGAGCGGCGTGCATCACTTTTTGTCCTTAACTTTGGTTTTGAGTCGAAATGTTTCAAACAATTTTGTTTCAAAAGTTTTTATTTTATAATGTACCCAATTTCAGTGTTAGTAATAACCTTCATATTTTTTGTGCTTTTCGACATAAAATGTTATATTAAGATTAGTTTGCATTAGTTTTTATTTTCAAAAGTGAGAATAACGTCTATAAACTATTGTATTTAAAATTAAAAATATTAATAACCTTAATGATGTGAGTCGAAGCTATCTCTGCGCTACTGTAGAAGCTAACACTATTTTCGTTTTTTCTCATTTATTAAGGAAAAATAAAGGTTCTTTTTTTTTCGAGTGAAGTCTGGAATTATACGCTTACTCCCGATAATCTCAGGATAGAAGAATCGAATTCACAACATAATCCAGAATATTTTGACACTTGTCAAAAATATTTAAATAGCTATAAGCAAACCGAACATTCTATTATTAACTGATTAAAGTGAAACGAAGACTCAGAGCTGATAAAGCGAGTCTAGTAATTTCTCTACCGCCATCGACCTCATATATATAAACGAGATATTTGGAAATGGCTTCGGCCCATTCTCAAATATCTCGCATAATAAATTTGATAAATTTATGAATAAAATATTGATTGATAAATACTCTGCTAACTAAGAATTTTAGGTGCTCAGCTACAAGTGCAAAAAATTGAATATAGAATGATCAAATAATATATTAGATACGGTGTACCACTAGATACCTTTTTTGATAACTTGTTTTTTCTCTTGAAATAATATCCCTGAAAATATTTTGGAATATTTTCGCCATAGTATCGAAACTTCAAAAATAATTACCACAGATCAAAAACGGAAACCTACTGTATAAGGATAGAGTTCGTATTTATAAATTTATTTCATATCCTTTTTCCAACCAAAGTGAATCTTGAAAATGATAGTGATCTCTATAGCGCGTGTTCGAATCCCACTATTGTCGAATCCCACGCCGCCTTATTGGCCGGGGGTTTGATCGGCTGATATCACGCATCAATCAACTTTGGAGCTCTCAATATCAAGCGCCCTTGCCTATTAATATACCCAAAACAATCACTTAGACAACACTGGTGGGATTCGAACACGCGCTATAGAGATCACAATCATTTTCAAGATTCACTTTGATTTGAAAATGGATATGGGGGATTAAAAGAGAATATACAGGGGGTTAAAAGGGGGATGAACTATCCCGCCATCCAATTCCTTTCTATCCATTTTGGAGGATAAAAAGGAGATAGGGATCGGGATGGAAAATTGGGAGGGGATGCATCCCAGGGATGCCATCCCTTTTAAAATCCTGCAACAGAACTGTCAGAAAAATTTCAAGTGGTTTGCTATTGTTTGACGTAGGCTAAACATAAAAAACAAACATTTAGTCATAAAATAAGACCTTCTCAAAATACCCAAAAGTTCTGTCGTAAATTTATTTTTGTTTCATTAAATTTTAAATATATTATATTTCTGAAATAAATGCTTACATGTCGGCTACTTCGAATAAGATTAGTTATGAAAAGACTCGTTTCTTCATCTTTTATAATCGCCAAACTTCCATCCATTTTATGGCATTTTTGGTGTGCATCGGCCCAAGGTTTTATATCTTTCGACAAAATATAACAATACGAACCATGCTTCTTGCCACCACCAGTACATCGAAAATGGGCCTCTTAAATTATGTGGTGAAATACAATGAAATTTTAATCTCTGAATTTAGTCGTAGTTATAAAAAGAGATCTAAAAATTAGTCGTTGATGTTGTCAAAGAATATCTGCAATGTAAGTGCGATTTTTCATTGAAAGGAATGAAGAAAAATAGACCACCACACGGTGTTTCAAAATGCTTTATCAGTAAATTTTCATTTTTTGCGGAAAGTTGGCCAAAAAAATTTGGCCAGTGCAATTTGGTTAGGCATGAACGACAAAACTTTTGCTTGCTAAACATTTTTTTAATTTTATTAAAATATAGCCATTGAAAAAATATATATCGTTCAGTACAAAAAAAAATTAAAAGTTGTCAGCTACTGCTTGAAAATGAAAAACTGTTTTGAAAATTTGTTTAACCTTAAAATTTTGCTTGAAGCGAAAAAAAAATTTCCGTTCCTACATCAATAGTTAACTGTGCACAGCACTTGCACTTATTTATTATGGGCGAAAGAAATTTCGTTCCGCAATTGTTTCAACTTGAAAACTTAAAATATCACTGAAACAATATCTTGAAAATGAATAAATAACTCGAAACTAGTCGATAATACAAAAAAGTATGTTAAAAGAAATAAGCTCAATTTTAAAAAAAGTGAAAGGAAAGATTTGTTCGGCATAATAAATTAAGGCACCAGCCAAATAGGAAATTGACGAATGAAGAATTTTGAAGCACCGTGCACTAAAGTATTAGCTCAAAATTTTTAACCATAATTTTTTGGCAAACATTTTTTCAACAAAAAAAATTTTACAATAAACAGAAACATATTGATTTAATCATTCTGATCCATCGAATTCGTCAATAAAATATTTTGATTAGATTAACTAATTGAATAAAAATTTGGTGTTACGAAATTTAATTTCAAATTTGTACAACACATTATGTGATCCCACCAACCTAGTTTTAAAGTGTCACAGAAATGGTAATCTTTGTTCACCTACTTTTTAATCTGTCTTGTGTAAAAACTGCAATTTTGTTAGTTTCATCGAGAGTGCGATCATGTACCATAACGAGTTTTTCCAACAGCTCAATGTGCTTTTTATTAGTTTCTGTTGTCTCCATTAGATGCTTAAAATGATAGAGTCATATTTATGCTATGAAACTAAAACAATAAGCCAAGTAAAAGTGGGATACCATACATTTTGTATATATATCTAAAAAATACAATCCAGGTTTTGAACTCTGTAATTATGATTCTAGCGTGTATACCAATTTCACTAAGTTGATAAATTATGATTTTTTGCTTATTTAATTTATTATCATCATATAAAAAAAGTTCCGCCGAGGCACCAGAGCCGGTCCCTTCCCTGGTTTACAGAAAGCCCTAGGAAGTTAGAATTTCAATTTATTTTGCGTAATGAAGGTTATGAAAGGTTATATTTTTGCATCTAAAATTTCAAACTATAGAATTCTTATTTTTAGTTCTAGACAATTATATGTCCCTAGATACCAATAAATTTGTATTCTTTAGATTTTGGAAGTAGATATTTAACAAAAATATGAGATAGCCCGTTTTTAGGATAGTGTTTTGTGCATCCCAGGTTTTATGTCGAAATTAGCTGAAATTTTGACTTTACTTGTAAAAGTGGAACGCCAAACTTTATCTAGGCCAGTTTTTCAAATTTCGATATATTTTCTCCAGAATATGGAAAAACCACCGTTTTTGGCAATAAAATTCGGTCAATTTTTTTTTAAAGCTAGCTCACACAAAAGCAAAACTTACACTCGGTCACTTTTTAGATTTCGACCCCAAACTCGAAATATGATTTTTTTGAGGAACCATGATAAAAATTTTGAAAAAAAAGTGCTTCGATTTGTATGAAAGTAGGCTTCAAAGAAAGCCACTAAACCACTGATCCGAAAAGGACCTAATAAAACCCCCCTAAAAGCCTAATGAAACCAGCGACCAGGACCTCCTTAAGGGGATACTGGTCGCTGGTTTTATGAGGCATTTGGGGCTTTGAATATGGTGCAAGTTGATTTGAGATGACAAACAAGTGTACTACCGACCAAATTATCAAAAAAAAATTTCGAAATTTTGGTGTTTTTTAGATTTCTTTCGAAGTATTTTTTTAAAAATGAAGTTCAAAAATAACGTTTGCTTTTATTTAACTACTAAAACTTGAAAATTTCACCTTGACGTAAGCCAACTTTCTGATCAGTGTTTTCGTGAAAATCTTTTGATACTACTTTCGAAAAAATCGAAGCACATTTTTTTTCGGCATTTTTTTCAATTCAAAAATTTATATTTGAGTTTGAGGTCGAAATTAAAAAAAAAAACTTCCAGAGGAGTTTTCTTTTTCTTCTGTGCTAGTGTTGCTGGAATTTGAGTGGATTTCAAATATAACCTAGGGGAGATAGATTTTTGGTAAAAAAAATACTGAAATTCGCAAAAAATCGGTAGTTTTCTGCGATTCTAGAAAAACTGAAGTGATTTTTGAAAAAACTTTTCTAAAGGACCTAAGTTTAGATATCACATGGTTTGTTAAGATTTGAGCTGATTTCAAATAAACCCTGGAAGAGATACTTTTTGAAATTTGGTCGAGGACACCTTGTACTGGTAACGTATTTGGAGTGTATCGGAACAAAAGTCATTGACCAATGGTTTTGGCAAGATTAAGGGTAGTCTACAAAATGGCTAATCTTTATTGTCCCATAGTTTCTCGGTTAGGCTAATTTCTTATCCAGAAAAGTCAATTCCAGCGACCAGTACCCCTTTAAGGAAATGGGTGTGCTGATTTGAGCCTCTTCAAGGTCATTTCCCGCCAAACTAGCAAAGGTGATATTCCAAAAACATTTGTAACTAACAGAACCAACCTTCGGGTAATTTTGAACTTAACAGTAATCTGATACAATCCCACTTACGCCGACACCTACGCTTTTGAAAAGCTTCTTAAAAAGACACGCAGTTCGTACCTAACCTTCAATTTTCATCATTTTTTATTATTTTTGTGTCAGGCTCCGGGAAAGCCTTACAAATAATGCAAAAGCGCTTTTGTTTCAACATTTTGCTTTCAGCGGACAAAAAACGCGAATAAACCAAAATTAAATTTTGAAATGTCAGTTTGGGAGGCTCAGGCAAAAGCTATCTCCTCCACCAGTTTGAGAGATACAATTTCGACTCATACTGCTCTGAAAGCACAAGACTTGTTTGACAATGACTAGAGAGTTTTTTGAAATTTTGCTTCGGCGTCTCTTGGGCCATGTCAACTTTTATTTTTAGCCAAATTGTTTATGGTCAGTTGGGAGGCTCAGGCAAAAGTATCTCTCCACCAGTTTAGAGATACAGTTTCGCCATACTGCATCTGAAAGCACAAGACTGTTTGACAATGACTAGAGAGTTTTTTTGAAATTTTGATTCGGCGTCTCTTGGGGCCATGTCACTTTCATTTTGAGCCTAAATTTTTGACAAAATTAAAAAACCAGAAAAAATGTCTCAAAATAATTTTTTCCGTAAATACAAACACTGTTAAGGATTTTGGTGCAATTTTTAACTCGGTAGCGTCAAAAGAAACCAATTAGCGCACTTTCATTTAAATCATAAATAAATCAATAATTTTTGTTTTCGTTTTTAGGCTTTTTTGGCCGCCGAACGCAAAATTTTAAAACAAAAGCATTTTGCATTATTTGTTAGGCTTCACGGAGCCTCACACAAAAAAATATAAAAGTGATAAAAATTAAAGGAGTAGGTACGAACTGCGTGTCTTTTTAAGAAGCTTTTTAAAGCGTAGGTGTCGGCGTAGATGGGATTGTATCAGATTACTGTTAATTCAAAATTACCGCGAAGGTTGGTTCTGTTAGTAACAAATGTTTTTGGAATATCAGTGATATTATATCACCTTTGCTAGTTTGGCGGGAAATGACCTTGGAAGAGGCTCAAATCAGCGACACCCACTCCCTTAAGGGGGTTGTGGGTGTAAATGGAACAAGCGCTGAAGAAAATTTCTCTATTTTTCTTGAATTCAGCTGGGAGAAAAAATAACAAAAATTGGTTCAATCAACCAATCATATTTTCTTTTCGTCGTGCGTAGGCGACAACGCAAGACAAACCACAAATCAAAACAACAACATTCTACTGGGAATAATTTCAGCTAAACTTATTTTACTTATAAAAACAAACAGAGAATAATTTTTTCAACGATTTTTTCCGGTAATGTATGGCAACATTTCATACGATTCTTAAATATTCTGTTTTATTCAATTTTGAACAAAATTGACGGAGATTTTCAGATTTTAAGAGAATTTTGAATTTCATTTTTACCGTTTAAAAATCAAAGGAGATTTTTTTTTAAACCGGACCTCCCGGTTATTATTTGAAGCGTCGTACTTTCACGAAACATCTTTGTTTGAATCAATTTAAAGCAAAATTGACCGAGATTTTAACTACTGTTGTTAATTGAGAACATATTTTTACCGGTTTTTCAGTACGGCACTGGTGAGCCACCTTTCACCAGAATCAAAAAAATGTACTTGCAGTTGATAGAGAAGCTTTAAGTCTCCAGTATTTTTCTTCTCATTTATTTTATCTGCCGTTATCGACCCTTTCAGTCCAGCTGGAGGAAAGGGCTATTTTCCCCAGCAATTCCAACATTCTACACCCACAACCCCTTAAGGGGATTGTGGGTGCAGTAGTTATTTTCGACCACGGTCGCAAATTCGGTATTTTTCAATTGCATCTGATCATCCAGCACCTCGGAAATCGTTTGCAATTAAAAAAACACCCAAATTATTTCTGGATATTTTTTTTCTAGAACATTGAAATCGCTTGCTAACTGAAATGCCCGAATAATGACAGATGATCGAAAACAAAAAAACCCATTAGTGATCAATTTTCACGGAGATTCAGACCAAAATAAAATTGGAACTTTTGACCCAATATTCTAGAAAATTTCCAAAAAATATCGTTTCGGACTTGCATAAAAACGGAAAATAATTCTAGATATGGTATCATTTCAGAATAAAAAAACAACTCGCAAGAAAAAGTAATTCTAAATGAAGTATTTCAATATGATAGTTTGTTTCAGATTTTTGCGCCTTTTCAATATTTCAATTGTTAGCCTAATCAATATAATAATGGCGCGCATTAAATCAGCATGAAATAGTGATTGCGAGAAATATAAAAAAATTATTTAAAATTTGCTTGGTTTAAAGTTTAATAAAATAATAGAGAAGAATTTATGAAAAGAGAAAAGAAATCGCATGTGCCGTTCGTGAGGTATACTTTTTTTTTGTAAAATAATCTTCATTTTTGCCTATATTTAACTATAGCAAGGAATTTTTAAGGGGATTGTGGGTGCTTCCAGCAATTTGCTGGGGAAAAATAAGCCCTTTTTAAAACTCAAATATCTTTTGTGAGAATTAAGTGAACGTTTATTTTTTCAATTGTATATTGTAGTCCGTAACCTTGAGAAGTCAAAAATTGATTCATTTTTAGAAATATCATCACCTCAACCTTGAATGCATAAAACCTAATTGCTGTATTTCTTTTCATTGAGTATCCGTCTATCCACGTATCCAAAATTACATAATGCCGATATTATTGGTCAGAAAAAAATTCTCTACAATTGCAACCAAGCATATTTTATAAATTCATCTTAATTTGCCGAAATTATTTTAAAATATTCCTTGCTTAGTTAAATATAGGCAAAATGTAGATTATTTTACAAAAAAAAATATACCTCACGAACGGTACATGCGATTTCTTTTCTCTTTTTTATAATCCTTCTCTATTATCATATTAACTTTTGAACCAAGGAATTTTAATAATTTATTTATATTTCTCGCAATCACTTTTTCATGTTTTTTAATGCGCGCCCTTATTACATTGATTTGGATGAAATTGAAATATTGAAAAAGGGCAAAAATCTTAACAATTATAATTGAAGACTTTCATTTATGATATTTTTGCTGTGATTATTATTCTTCGTGATTTGAGACTATCCTATGTCTATAATTTAAATAAATAAATTATTTTGCAAGCAAATCCGATATTCTAGAACTAGTTATTCGATAGTGATGAACTTTTTTTGCTTGCAATCAATTTCTCGTGTGCTTGATGGTCGGATCCAAGAAAAATATACCAATTGAGACCGTGGTCGAAAATAACTACTGCACCCACAATCCCCTTAAGCACACTTTTGTTTGCCTTTACTCGAATACCTAGAAAAGAAAATATTCACCAAGTTCAATATCGAAAAATGGAAAAAACTTTTATTGCTCTAACCACCCAATTAATTAAAACATGTGTCATAAAAACAAAATGCGAAAGAAACCACAACACGTCCAAAAAACTCTTTGCAAGGTGAACATCAAAGGTATTTTGTGATTTATGACAATTCGGGAGGTTTTAATAATCTCCGGATTAACTCGACAGAATGTCTTTGCTAATGAAATTTAATGTATTATGTGAATCACTCGAAACTACTCACAATAAGCGTCAACTAAGAGCTAGCATTCTACATTAGCAACTATATCGAAAATCCTGCCTATGCGTCGAATTTTATACCAATGAAATCACTGGATTCTCGAAAATCGTGTGATGTGATTAGACACTCTCCCAAAGTTATGACGCCTGATAAAATTCGACCCATAGGCAGGATTTTCGATATACTATACGGTATAGTCTATACTCATCGTGGAAGCCGTTTTGATTGGTGCGTATGTTTAAGACGATTTGAAATAAGGAATTTCAAAAGTCAAAAATGGGTATCGATGTTTTTGACCCATCTTGTAAAGAATTTTTTTCTGGTCATTTTAAGACCAAGGCTTTTTTTTTGTTTATGAAAAATTTTCAAAAAAAATCGATTTTTTGCTCAAATTTTCGAGATTTTACAAGGAGTGCAAAACCCGGATCTAGCGGCCCCGTATGAAGAGCTAGAGCGCTAATTTTTTTAGCAAGTGAAAATTAAGCGTTTTTTAGGAAACCTTATTAAAGGATTAGGGTCGGCGACCATGTGGTCAACCTTAAATAAGCGGTCAAAGTTCAAGGTCAATTTCAAGTTCTTCGTAGAGACTTGAAAGTACCCTAATTGAAAGTGACCGCTTATTTAAGGTCGACCATATGGTCGCCGACCCTAATCCTTCAAAATGGTTTCCTAAAAAACGCTTAATTTTCACTTGCCAAAAAAATTAGCGCTCTAGCTCTTCATACAGAGTCGCTAGATCCGGGTTTTGCACTCCTGGAAAAATTTCGAAAATTTGACCGAAAAATCGATTTTTTGAAAATTTTTCATAAACAAAAAAATTCTGAGTCTTAAAATGACCAAACAAAAATCTCTACAAGATGGGTCAAAAACATCGATACCCATTTTTGACTTTTGAAATTCCTTATTTAAAATCGTCTAAGTTATTTGATACAAAAAATGAGAGAAAGTTGACCGCTCAAAACGGCTTCACCGATTAGAATTGTAGATGAGGAGCCCTTAACCAAGAGATTTGACTATTTGAAATTGCGGAATCAAAGCATTTGATTGAGTGGTCGCCGAAATTTGAGCCAATTAAACCAACTTATTATCCAATTCGGGATTTTGATTGGATGCTAGTATCCCACTTTGTTTGTATCTTTGAAATAGTCACGATCTGTCAACCGAGGGCCCTTAACGGGCCCTTAGTCGGTGCTAAGAGACAGATTTGCACTTTTTTCAATTTTCTTTCTCTTGATAGTAAACTTTTTGTCCCTACATAATTTTCGAATAAAAACTTTTTCAAATGAAAGGTGCCACTTTTGAGCTTACTTCGTGTAATCTAATTATTTTCAGATCCATAATTTTTACTTTATAAATCGAAGGTGTCTAAATTATAGTAAAATATTTTTTTTTATTATTAGTATCCGTAGAAAACGGTCCTGACCACCGAATAAAATTTATTAAATTTGTTTTTATACGATTTCTACGTCGAAATCAAATTTAAAATTTTCAAAAAATTCGAAAAAAACGAAATTTTAGCACATCGAAAGAAATATTTTTTTTCATGGGATGAATAAAATAAATTTCATTCGGTGGTCGGGACGGCTTACCAATATAGCAAGTTTCAGTGTAAAAATTTTTTCTCAATTCTTGATTAAAAAGGGCTTCGATGAATTTCTCCCAAACCGTAGTTTTGTTACAAAAATTATGATTTAGAGTGTGATTCATACTGCATGAACAAGAGCGAAGAAACAAAACTTTCAAAATATTTCCAAATATTTTCGACAAAAAACCCAAAAACATGTCATATGATTTTTCAAAGAGCATATTAAAAATGTGTGGTTACCTACGCGAAAAGTCAAAGTAGCCATTTTCAAGAGTGTTTCTCGTTGATTCGGAAAAAATAATTTAAAAAAAAATTGAACGAAAAATAAGGAAAATTTTTCATAATTTTAAAACTTTTTTTTTTAATTTTGTTCAAAATTTGACGAATTCGAAAAAGTAAATTTGACTCAATTTTTTTTTAAAAAGCAATAATACGAAATTCAAAGTTACAAAAGTTGCCTAAATTATAAATCATTACTTGATGTGTATAAGAGGGGAATTACAGTAAAACTGTATACCCAGTAAAAAGTTTTTCATCAAGAGCCCATATCCGGATCTGTCTCTAAGCACCGACGCCCTTAATCCATATCTCAATAGATGAGAGCTTTGAGCCCGGGTATTGCAAAATCGCTCTTACTCCATCTTATTTGAAGAACACTATACTGTAGTCGTATATATTCTCAATCAAGCGGAAACGCACCACAATCTCTAATCCACGCATCGACATATGCTACACATGCTACTTTTTCCCAACGGAACTCCATCTCAAAAACGTTTACTATCTTTATAGCGCGTGTTCGAATCTCACTAATGTTGTCTTAGTGATTGTCTTGAGTATGATTATAGGCAAGGATGCTTGATTTTGGGAACGCT
>SCLH01063447.1:13289-24603 GCA_004367855.1 Oikopleura vanhoeffeni
TCTAAGCACCGACGCCCTTAATCCATATCTCAATAGATGAGAGCTTTGAGCCCGGGTATTGCAAAATCGCTCTTACTCCATCTTATTTGAAGAACACTATACTGTAGTCGTATATATTCTCAATCAAGCGGAAACGCACCACAATCTCTAATCCACGCATCGACATATGCTACACATGCTACTTTTTCCCAACGGAACTCCATCTCAAAAACGTTTACTATCTTTATAGCGCGTGTTCGAATCTCACTAATGTTGTCTTAGTGTTTGTCTTGAGTATGATTATAGGCAAGGATGCTTGATTTTGGGAACGCTTAACTTGATTGGTGTGTAATCAATCAAGCAATCACTAAGACAATCACTTATACAACATCAGTGGGATTCGAACTCGCGCTATAAAGATAGTAAACGTTTTTAAGATGAAGTTCCGTTGGGAAAAGGGGATTGCTATATCAAATTAGGCATTTTACCTGTTCTTATTCAAAGACTTGAAACAGAAGACTTTTTGCTGGCTAGCAAAGTTTCGTTGTTTTATCTTAGTTTAAAGTTGTTATTGAAAATTGATATTTTAATTGACATTTTGAATACTTTACCGACTCTGGTTTCCGGACGTGAAATAAAAACACATAAGTTGTAGTTCAACTGATCTATCGGGGAATCCCAGGCAAACATAACAAATAGTGATTTTTGCCAACGAAATTTTGCCAAAAATACCAGTATATTCAAAAAGTTGTATTGTATCATCAATTTGAGAAATTAAAAGTTAATAATAAAAAATTACACTAGATTGCAATGACAAAAATCAAACTTTTTATGTAAATTATGAAATAATTTAAAAAGTCCTATTTTGTTGCTTGTGACTACGCCATACTCCTCTGTACTAAGCTGGATTTCACGAAGACTCATAGATGAACTTTTGAAAAAAATTGAGGAATGTGTATTTTTCTTAATTAATTTGCATAGAACTTTATTTAAAACAAACCAGAATCTACTCTTAATTAAACTAGCTTAGACGATTTGAAATAATAAATTTTGAAAGTCAAAAATGGGTATCGATGTTTTTGACCAATCTTGTAGAGAATTTTATTCTGGTTTTTAATGGAATTTATATTTTCAGTGGAAACCGAAAGTGATATTCTCCCATGATATAAATGTCACTCTAGCGCCACCTTGCGGTCATTTCTGACCCTTAGTTTATAATACCGTCTCCTGAATTCCGATAATTGTGTATCTTTTGGTATATTTAAATGATTGAAATATCAAGTCGAGGGTAAAATGTAAAAACGGCAAAATGTAAAAACTTAAAAGGTAAAATGTAAAAAACTTTTTGTTCAGGGCAAAATGTAAAAAAAACATTTTGAGTAGGATTAAATGTAAAAAGATAAAATGTAAAAAATGATAATTAGATCGGGGAAAATGTAAAAAATGTTTTTGGTATTGATGAATGTTGATTTTTTTATTTGATAACACATTTTAATTGCACAGGACGATTTGAAATAAGAAATTTCAAAAGTCAAGAATCGGTTTCAATGTGTTTAAGCTATCTTATAGAAATTTTTTTTCTGGTCATTTTAAGACAAAGGATTTTTTTTGGTTTTGAAAATTTTTTCAAAAAAAATGTGTTTAAAGGTGCGAAAAGTGACTTTTTAGTCCCCGGGTTCTCACGGAAGTTAAAATAACGGTATCAGAAATAAAATAAATTCACTTGACAGCGAAGGGTTTTCTACAGAGGAGGAATTTTTGCAACGTTATCGGATGCACCAGCTGGTCAAAATTGACCGGTAAAGTATACCTACCGGTACCGGCAGTCATATTTCATTAATTTACACGTACCAAAATATGCGCAATTATCGGTTTTCTGGTAACGGTATCATGAACTAAGGGTCATAAGTGACCGCAAGGTGGCCCCAGAGAGGAATTTAACTCAGGATATAAATTCCCTTCTGGGGCCACCTTGCGGTCACTTATGACCNTTTTATTTCTGATACCGTTATTTTAACTCCCGTGAGAACCCGAGGATTAAAAGGTCACTTTTCGCACCTTTAAACACATTTTTTTTGAAAAAAATTTCAAAACCAAAAAAAATCCTATGTCTTAAAATGACCAAAAAAAAATCTCTACAAGATAGCTCAAACACATTGAAACCGATTTTTGAGTTTTGAAATTTCTTATTTCAAATCGTCCAGTTAATAACGTATAACAGTGATTACAAACCGGTACCGGAAGCTATACTTTACCGGTTAATTTTGACCAGCCGGTACATACGATAACGTTACAAAAATATCGCCCCCTGGAAAAACCCCTCGCTGTCGAGTCAGCTTAATTTATTTTTGATACCGTTTTTTTAACTCCCATGAGAACCCGAGGACTAAAAGGTCACTTTTCGCACCTTTAAAACGTTTTTTTTTCGAAAAAAATCTCAAAACCAAAAAAAAATCATGGGTTTTAAAATAACCACAAAAAAATCTCTACAAGATTGGCCATAAACATCGATACCCATTTTTGACTTTCAATATTTCTTATTTCAAATCGTCTTACACCAAACTTACTGCAACTTGTCGCTGATATTCCCCAACGACTTCATGCACTTTTGATCTTTCAGATTTTAAAGAAGCAATTTCATTATTTAATGAAACGATTTCTTGTGCTCTAGCAAGCTGCTCTTCTTTAAAAATAGCCTTGTCATTCTGAATAACATCCATTCTGAGTTGATTTCGAATAATAGCATCTCCGATTTCTGGTGGTGTGGTACATTTACACCGTTGGAGATTTGAACTACTCGTTGAAGAACCTAAAATTAAAAAAATTTCACGATAATTTTATTTTAATTCGTTCGAAAACATTGAAGACAAACCGCTAAATTTATCTTCATCTTGTGGGAAAAATTGCATTTACAGTCCTCGCTCCTTAAGGAAGTGGGTGTCGCTGATTTGAGCTTCTTCCAAGGTCATTTCCTGCCAAACTAGCAAAGGTGATATCAAAAAACATTTGTAACTAACAGAACCAACCTTCGCGGTAATTTTGAACTTAACAGTAATCTGATAAAATCTCACCTACGCCGACACCTACGCTTTGAAAAAGCTTCGTAAAAAGACACGCAGTTCGTACCTACTCCTTCAATTTTCACCATTTTTCATTATTTTTTTGTGTCAGGCTCCAAAGAATGTGACAAAATGCATTATTGTCTTTTACTCGTAATTTTGTTTTTGGCGGCCAAAAATGCCAAANGACAAATTATTTGACCAAAGAATATCTAGACTTTTTTGAAGAGATTCAAATCGTTTATGGGCTGGAATAAATTAATGAGTGCTTTTGATCGCTACAAAAACGATATTTTTGTGATTTAATTTTGATTTTTGGAGCAAAATAAAGCGCACGGGCAATCTTACGAGTTATAAACAACCAAAAAATGACCAACTTACAAAGAAATTTGCGTTCAAACTCTAAAAGGGGCTGAAATTTAGCCAAAAATGTTGCCACGCAGGCTGTTTCTCTAAGTTTTTCCTTTGTTTTCTTTCCAAATTGGTCCTTGATTGAGTTAATCGCAATAAATCGAGGTAACTCAAAAAAAATTTTTATGGTCGGATTCCGTTTTTTTTGATAAGAGTTGACCATATAAGCTGATGGAATTGTTGCTGACGCTTTTAGTTTGGCAGATAGTGCTCTTGGGTATGACCTTAAGTATGAGCCGAAATTGTATCTCCTAAACTAGTTGAGGAGATACCTTCTGCCTGAGCCTCCCAAACTGAGCATTTCAAAAATTTTACTTTTAGTTTTTTCGAGTTTTTGTCCTCCAAAAGCAAAATTCCGAGAAAAAGACGCTTTTGCATTATGTGTGAGGCTTCTCTGGAGCCTGACACAAAAAAATAATGAAAAAATGGTGAAAATAAGGAGAAATACTATTTGGTGTTTTAGGGGCTTTAAAAGCGTAGGTGTCGCGTAGGGGATTGTACTCCAATTACTGTTAAAATTCGAAATCATGCAAATAGTTGTTCTGTCAAGATGCAAACGTTTTTGGGAATTATCAACGCTGCTATTTACAAAAATACTTCGCAAAAGTCAAAATCTGCACAACCAACTAAGACGTTGTAATAGCATTCATATCTAATTGAACTGAGATGCTGTCAACTTAAATTTCAACGATTCTGATCTCAACGTGGTCGTTAGTTAAGAATTTAAAAATGAAAAAAAATTCAAATTTTCCAAAAATAATATCGAAATTTCTAATGGTCTAAAATGAGAAACATTTTTTGCTCTGACGCGCGAACTAATTAATTTGGCCTAAGTTTAAACCCCGTCCAGAAACATGATAGTTGCGAATCTTTTGATACTACTGAAAATATATGACAATGACCTCAAAAAAAAATCAAATGTCCCTGGGAGTCAAAACTGACTCGAAACATTCGGGCGATATCAATTTTTTTCTAAATGCCTCGAAAAGTCGGTATGATAACACATGAATTCATAAATATCAACAAAAAAAAATACGACTTAGTGTCAAAAATGGCCAAAAACCGACACCCTTTCGGTATTTTGAAGCACTTTTAGGGGGTGAAAAGGAAAAACAAATCTTTTTCTTTGTTTAGATAATTTGAGAAAACAAACTGTTGAAATAAGCAAAAAAAATAGCGGAACTTTGCAACCAAAAGTGTTTTGTGCTCGTGCGGGTTGTCAAGGCGTGCAGATTGTGGTAGCCCGGTTGGTCGAAGCGAGGATAGGGGAGAAAGAAGTAGACGTGAGCAGAGGGTGGTGGTCGCACGGAGAGTTACGGGGGTAGAGTTACTATTTGGCGCGGGGTGAGATGGTGGGTATTATGGAGAGTTATTAAGGAAGAAAGGAAGGGTTCTGGAGTCTTCAAATCATATGCCTTGGCAGCGCTGTGGGGTGAGTACGAACCGCTCTTGTAAATTAAGGAGGTGTCAAGGCGCTTTTGCAATTGCGTGGCGAGGGATCTAGTGTTGACAGAAAATGGTGCTGAGGAGGCTTGGAGAAGAAGCGTGCGGGCGAGGAGGAGTAATGTGGGGTGTGGAAGGGACCGGCGCGGGGGGGTGTATGGCTGTGTGCGAAGATGAGAGGGGGCCAAAGGGTGAGAAGCTGGGTTGGAATGAGCGTACAGTGGATGGGGGGGGTGGGGTGAGGTGGAGGCTCAGGATCGGTCAGAGGGTGAGTACAGGGGTCCACTTCGCGAAATTTCAAAGTATCCCTCCGAGATCATATATCGACATTTCGAAAAGATTTTCAAATAACTTGAATCGAGCAAGCTACACATTTTGTAGTTGTCTTGTTTTATCGAATGACTGAATTTTCTTAGCGTTCAATAAACTGACGATTTTTGGCCGTTTTTATATGATTAATTGGCTAAAAATCTATTCCCTCCGAGTTAGTTTCAGAATATTGGCGGCCAATTTTTAATTACACCTTGGGACATTTGTGAAGGGTTGAAGTTGCGTTCTCCATACTTTCGAGTGCAGACTTGAGAAATATATTTTTTGGTCATTCGAAAAAATCCGGAAAAAGAAAGGTGCTCGATTTTGCGAAAGTAAGGCCCAAAGGAAAGCCAGTAAAACACTGATGAGAAAGTTGGCTTACGTTAAGCCGATATTTTCAAGTTATAGTGGTCAAATCTTAAAAAACAATATTTTTTGACTAAATTCTGAAAAAAAATCTTTGAAAAACGCAAAAATTTCGAATTTTTTTTGCGGATTTGATCAGAAATACATTTCGTAGACATTTCAAAGCAATTTGGTGCACTCTGATTGTCTCTAAGACGATTTAAAATAAGGAATTTTAAAAATAAAAATCGGGTTTAATGTGTTCAAGCTATCTTGTAGAGAATTTTTTCTGGCCATTTTAAGATCTAGGATTTTTATTTATGAAAAATTAAAAAAAAAAATCGATTTTAAGGTCAATTTTTCGTGATTTTACAGGTAGTATGTGATTCAGTTCTAGCGAAGCCGTATGAAGTGCTAGAAGGCTGATTTTTTGGCCAGTGAAAATTAAGCGTTTTTCGGTTACCCGTTTTTTGATTGAGGGTCGGCGACCAATATTTGACCTCTAAAATCGTTTTTTTTGAAAATTTTTCATAAAAAATAAAATCCTGAGTCTTAAAATGACCAGAAAAAAATTCTCTACAAGATAGCTTGAAGACATTAAAACCGATTTTTGATTTTTGAAATTCCTTATTTCAAATCGTCCTAAGTCTCCATTAAAATCAGACATGCACACCCCTTTAAGTGGGTGTCGCTGATCTGGATGCCGATGCCGTTTTAGACAATATAGCAAGGGAGAATCTCCCTGGGAGATATTTCAAAAACATTTTAAACTTGAAGGAGAATTCCTTGCGATCATTTTGAAAATTACGATAATCTGATGTACCACCTACGCATACACGAAGACTTTCAAAAATGTATTCAAAAACCTATCTTCGCCCCAGGGATTGGCAGAGTTTGCTCTAGTCTGCTCTTATTCACTCTTTCAGGTCAATTTCAGAGCAGATCTCGTATTATTTTGCAACTCAAACCCCTATGCAAATTTCTATGGAGTGAAGCTTAGTCCGAATTTGGGATCAAATTACAGCTATTTTAGCTATTTAATAGCTTGAAAACTATTTTAGAGCAGAGCACCCATTTTCAGAAAATTTGCCGATCTCTGCTTCGCCCCAAATTTTAAAGATTTTGACTTCATTTTTCCGAGGTCATCTTAATCTCGATACGAAACTCTTATCAAAGCGTTGGTGTGAATTGTTTTATTTTCACGGATACAATATCAAAAAAACCATCTTGACTTAGTTTTAAAAATTTTGAAATTTATTAAACATATCATACATGTATATTTCTTCCTGTTGCAGGCTCAGAGTTGAAATTAGCACCAAAATGCTTAAAAGTGTTTGAATATTTGAAAAAAAACAAAAAATAATATTTTTCATCAAATTTTACTTTTGAGTTTGAAATATTTAAAAACTATACTAAACTTTATATGCCTCCAAAATCAAGCCGAGTCATAATTTATGAAAAAAAATCACGACCAACCTCTGAAAAAGTTTCTAGCTTTCATTTCACCTACAATGTATAAACCGAAAATTTATCTCGAAAATTGAGAGAGGAGATAGTTTTTTACGGAGCCCCTGTTTGTTGAGAATTGACGTAGTAAAAAGCCCAAATCAGCGACACCCACTCGCTTAAGGAGGTTGTCGTCGCTAAATGAGGCCCAAGAAAAAAATCCCGAATTTTATTGGAATAGCTTTTTTATGAAAATATAGACAATTAAAAGCATTTTGGAACTCGTTTTATTTTGATACATGATCAGAAAAGCACTTTTTGATGGTTTCAAAAATATTTTGTATGAAATAAGTTGAAAATTATCAATTTTTGGAAAATCAAGACACAATTTATACAGATGTAAAAAACTGAGAAAAAAATTTCGACAAAACTCTCCTTACTGATATTCATTGACTCTTCAGCTGCACATTCATGTAGGTTTCGAACGTCTAACTTTTAAATTCAGGGAGGAGATTCATTTTGATAGAGACCCCGAAAATAGGGTCAAAATAGTGTTTTTCGGTGATTTTGAAGCCAAATCCAATAATTTGTCTAAAACGCTCCTAGATGACCTGTCGACATTCTGTCCGATTAATTAAAGTCATACATCATTTTTGTACCTTGGAAACTCAGGAAAGAGATAAATTTTGAAAAAATAATTCCGTCAATTTTGTGAGCACGTTTTGGATTGGACGAGCGATCCGTTACTTTCGGTTTTTTTAGGATGCAAGATTTTTGTACAAATATATCCGAGAGAGGTGATATTTGGTCCAACGATTTGTACTTTTGCGACAATTTGCCATTGAAAACCTGGATTTTCAACTTTTTGCGACGACCACTCCCTTCGGTGCTTAGAGACAGATTTGCACTTTTTATTTTTTTTTCTCTTCATGGTAAAGTTTTTCCTACTTAGAAATTTTCAAATAAAAATTTCTCCAAATAAAATGTGAATTGAGGGGGAATACATATAACCATTGACAAGTTAATCAACAGATGATAAAAAAGTATCAGTGTAAAAGATGCAGTCCTTGCAGTCAACTGAAATTACTGAATATTGAAAGTTTATTTTGAACAGATTTACTATTTAGCAGTGATACTCATAAGAAAATTCGGCTGGATCTATTTGAACTTTTTTCATAAATTACCAAAATTGACTCCACGTTTTTCGGTTCGAACCCTTAAAATATGTTAACTCCGTTAAACTTCTGTTGCAAAATGAGAAAGTTTTGTATCTACCATTTTTCGATGGGGAATATTTTAGCGAGCGACCAAGTTGATTTTCCTTCCGAAACCATTTTGCAAACTTGGACTTGAACTTGATGGCAGTACCATGGTTTTGCTTCTGGTTCAGTCCAAATCACCCCTCAAGTTGGTTTGATAATTTTTTTTAATGAAATGTTAAAGGTTTTAAAAATTAATAAATATATTAAACCTTCCTCCAATTGTAGATCCCGAATCTTTTCCAGAAAAGTCAAAACAGCTAACCTCGAATTCTTCGGAATTTTGTTTGAACCTTTTTTCTGAATCTGAATTAGGGTGGAAATTGGCCGGGAAATTTTCGAATAAAAAACAGAATGTATTTGAGTTTTTTCAAAATTTCTACCCTTAACTTGATTCAGTTGAAATATCTGAGAAAATTTTCCATTGTGACCTTTTAATCGAACAAATGACGTCGGATCTATATTTGTGTTTGGATTGCAGTAAAAATAAAGACGATATTTTACACCTTGTGTGAGGTTGACAATCGCATTTTTTTCTGAAAACTGACGACAAGCTGGGAATAATAAAGACCGCTGGCCAAGTTTTTTAATACTTATATGTTCCAAATACCAACGATGATAGGATTTCATGTTATGCATAACTTAAATCAAATGTTATGTGTTTTTTGTTTCTCATTGGTTAAAAATTTATTATGATTGTAAAAGTTACTTTACGATATTCATATGTCTACCTATTTTAATTGATGAAACGTTGTATAATCCAACTGTATCTTTAAATTGAATTGTATCTATCCTGTCTTGTGTCAAATATGGCAGCTCAATCTTTATTTCTGTTCCACTTGAGTCTTGATTTTAGCTCAGAAATTATTTATATAAATATACTATCAGAGACGCAAAAGACTCTGCGCTGCGTAGCCGTATGAATTTGGAACCCGTATTTTGACCGTTAAACATAAGTAAATAATTATCAAACAAACAAACGAACGTTCTCTTGTCCAATACCGTATTGGCAATATGTCTTTTTGCAGTTTTTCAGAACGTCAATTTGTAAATCGTGAGCTAGGAAAGATGACTAGTTTTTCTTATGAATCATTAAAACCCGAAGAACTTGAAGGAAGTTTAGGAAATTTTTGATGAACACCTTATAAAAATTAGCTCAATATCGAAAATTATCCCTACTGAGTCTTTCTCAGCAAGCGTCATAACTTTGAGAAAGTGACCAATGAAATCGCGGGATTCTCGAATTAAGTCGACAACCGAGTATTGTGATTGGACACTGGCTCAAAGTTATTAAACGTGCTGAGAAAGACTCAATTTTATTTGAGTCATGAAGAATGAAATAAAAAACAGAAAAAACATAGTTTTAATTACTTTTTAATTAATTTTTTCTTTCTCAAAATATAATAAAATGCATTTTGTATTCATAATAAAATTGTTATATAAAGTTGTTAGATTTTCGAATAAAAAAGTCATCATAATATATGTTTCATGCAAAATTGCTGAATACCTTTTACTGTGCCGGTATCCGTATAAACAAACTGCATAAAATAAAAATCCATTTTGAAATATTACGACTGCAAAAATCAATTTGTAAAACTTTATGATATCCCCTTGTACCACTATGTTCGATATTTGGTCCATATGCTTGATTAAATAATTTTTAATCTCCTAGTAACCGGGGAAAAGCGATTGCCCATTCTGTTTTGCTCTTGGCAAAAAAAATCACTTCAACTGGGGTTTAAAAATTATTAAGTCAAGCCTAATAGCCTATTAGTAATAGGCTTAGCCTATGGACCAATTATCGAAAATAGTGGTATAAGGGGATATATGATATAGACTTTATCCTTTTACCAACGGAACTCCATCTCAAAAACGTTAACTATCTCTATCGCGAGTTCGAATCCCACTAATGTTGTCGAAGTGATTGTCTTAATGATTGCTTGAGTGATTGACACACCGATCAAATTAAGCGGTCCCAATATTAAGCACGCTTGCCTATAAGTTATAATATAGGCTATAACCATACTCGAGTCAATCACTAAAACAACATCAGTGGGATTCGAACACGCGCTATAAGTTATAGCCTATAAGTTATAGGCTATAACCCTTTAACACCTTTTGTTAATCTAGGATGTGCGGGCAGAAAAGCGGCCTCATGAGTGGCTAGGAGGGGTCTTAGGAGTGTCAGGATTGGCTCCCTCAGCCCGCACATCCTTGATTAACAAAAAGGTGTTAAAGGGATAAAGATAGTAAACGTTTTTGAGATGGAGTTCCGTTGGTAAGAAGATATCTTACATCCGGTAAGAGGGCCCATTTTAAGTAAAGAATACTGAAATTTAGGCTTGATTTACTAAAAATGGTCTCTCTTCCCAGTTTTTAGATAAATAATTTCTAAGCTAGCCTTGAATTAATATGTCAACATTGAAGTGATCCAAATTACAAAACTTATTAGAAAGTGTCAACACAAAGATTGATTGAGATCGTTCAATAAATGATGAGCGTTGAACATTCGTCGAAGCAGATCTCTTTATAAATCCAACGTGAGCTTGATGAGATCCTAAACAACGAAATTAGCTCAGCAATGTACGAGGCAAAACCAGGGTCTACAATTTTCAACGGATCCGAAAGGCAATAATATTTTAAAAATAGTGAAGACAAATTGTTCTAGTGAAGATATAGTGAAGAAATAGTGAAGACAAATCTTATTATAAGATAATTTTAGACCTAAATTTGTCAAATTAATTCTTTATTCAAAACGAAATAGGCGTAAAAAGTGAACTACACTTTATGCAAATATTTTATCAGAAGCCGATGTGGGTCAAATTATACGACAAAAAACTTTTGAAAATGATCGAAAGCAGATATTCGAGCAACGATTCTTTCAAATTTTCTGATGATATCGAAATTTTAGGCCTATTTGTCATTTTTCGTCTGAAAAATCGATTGTTTTCAGATTTTAAAAGCTTTTACTCCCTCGTGGATAAATGATTTTATTATTTAAAAAAAAGGCACGGAGGCTTTTCATTTATAATTAATTGTCTTCTGATCCTACTTAAGGGG
>SCLH01063447.1:27381-38665 GCA_004367855.1 Oikopleura vanhoeffeni
ATTTATTTAGGAGAAGCTTAATAACACAGACTATAAATTAAGAGAGAGATAGACTTCCGAAAAGGTGCCTTCGATTTTCGAAAGTGAGGCTCAAAGGAAACGCAGTAAAAACACTGATGGAAAGTTGGCTTAACGTTAAGCCGATACTTTTCCAAGTTATCAGCGTGGTCAAATCTTAAAAACATATTTTTCTGACCTAAATTCTGGAAAAAAATCTCTTGAAAAACACGCAAAAATTTCGAACTTTTTTTTGGTCGGACTTTGATCAGCAGAATACATTCGTAGACATTTCAAAGCATTCTGGGTGCACTCTGACTTGCTCTCTAAGAACGATTTAAAATAAGGATTTCTAAAATAAAAATCGGGTTTACTGTGTTCAGTAGTCTTGTATTGAAGTGAATTTTTCTGGCATTTTAAGATCCTAGGGATTTTTATTTATGAAAATTAAAAAAAAAAATCGATTTTAAGGTCAATTTTTCGTGCATTTTCCAGGTAGCTATGTCGATCTCCGCGTTCTACCGCGAAGCCGTCATCCGAAGTGTAGAGGTGATTTTTTGGCCGGGGATGGTAGTGAAAATTAAGCGTCTTTTTCGGTTACCCCGTTTTTTGATTGACGGGTCGGCGACCAATATTTGACCCTCTCCAAATCGTTTTTTTGAAAAATTTTCACTAAAAATAAAAATCCTGCGTCTTAAATGCACAGCAAAAAAATCCTCTCTTACAAGAACGCCTTGAAGACATTAAAACCGATTTTTGATTTTTTGAAATTCCTTATTTCAAATCGTCCTAAGTCCTCCATAAGAATCAGACATGCACACCCCTTTAGGGGTGTCGCTGATCTGGCATGCCGATCGCGTTTTTTAGACAATTAAGCAAGGGAGAATCTCCCTGGGAGATATTCTTCCAAAAACATTCCTTAAACTTGAAGGAGAATTCTTGCCGATGCATTTTGAAAATTCGATAATCTGAATGTCACCACTACGCATCACACGATGACTTTCCCCAAAATGTATTCAAACCCCTATCTTCGCCCAGGGGATTGGCCCGAGTTTGCTTCCCCTAGTCGCTCTTATTCACTCTTTCAGCGTCAATTTCAGAGCAGATCTCGTCATTATTTTGCAACTCCACACCCCTATGCAAATTTCTATGGACGTGAGGCTTAGTTCCAATTTGGGGATCAAATTCACAGCTATTTTAGTTTTAATAGCTTGAAAACTATTTTAGAGCGCAGAGCACCCCATTTCAGAAATTTGCCGATGCTCTGGCTTCGCCCAACATTTAAAGATTTTTTTGACTTCACCATTTTTTCCGAGGTCATCTAAATCTCGATACGCAAACTCCTTATCAAAGCGTTGGTGTCGAATCTGTTTTTTATTTTCACGATACAATATCAAAAAAACCATCCTTGAACTTAGTTTTTAAAAATTTTTTGAAAATTTACTTCAAAACATATCATCACATGTACTAATTTTTCCTGTTGCAGTTAGAGTTGAAATTACACAAATGCTTAAAAGTGTTTGAATATTTGGAAAAAAAACAAAATAATATTTTTCATCAAATTTTACTTTTGAGTTTGAAATATTAAAAACTTACTAACTTTATATGCCTCCAACATAAAGCCGAGTCCATAATTTATGAAACAATCACGACCAACCTCTGAAAAGTTTCTAGCTTTCATTTCACCTACAATGTAATAACCGAAAATTTATCTCGAAAATTTAGAGAGGAGCTAGTTTTTTACGGAGCCCTGTTTTGTTGAGATTGAGTAGTAAAAAGCCAAATCAGCGCAACCCACTCGCTTAAGGAGGTTGTCCGTCGCTAAATGAAGGCCAAGAAAAAATCCGCGAATTTTATTGGAACTAGCTTTTTTTATTGAAATATAGCAATTAAAAAGCATTTTGGGAACTCGTTTTATTTTGATACATGATCAGAGGAAACGCCACATTTTTGATGGTTTTCAAAAAATCATTTTGTATGAATAAGTGTGAAAATTATCCAATTTTTGGAAAATCAGACACAATTTATACAGATGTAAAAAACTGAGAAAAAATTTCGACAAAACTCTCCTTACGATATTCATTGACTGCCTTCAGCCTGCCACATTTGTGGTTTCGAATGTCTAACTTTTAATTCAGGGAGGAGATACAATTTTGATAGAGACCCGCCGAAAATAGGGTCAAATAGTGTTTTTTTCGGGTGATTTTGAACGCCAAATCCAATAATTTGTCTCAAAAGCTCCTCGATGACCTGTCGGCACATTCTGTCCGATTAATTAAAGTCATCAACATCTTTTTGGTACTTGGAAACTTAGAAAGAGATAAATTTTTGAAAAAATAATTCCGTTCAAATTTTGTGAGCACGTTTTGGATTGGACGAGCGTCCGTTACTTTCGGTTTTTCAGGATGCAAAGACCTTTCTTGTAACAAATATATCCGAGAGAGGCTGATATTTGGGTCCAAACGAATTTGTAGCTTTTGCGACAATTTGCCATTGAAACCTGGAATTTCAACTTTTTCGCGAACGACCACTCCTTCGGTGCTTAGCAGACAGAATTTGCTACTTTTTATTTTTTTTTTCTCTTCATGGTAAGTTTTTCCTACTAGACAATTTTTCAAATAAAAATTTTCTCTCCCAAAAAAATGTGAATTGAGGGGGGACATACATCATAACCATCTGACAAGTTAATCAACAGATGACAAAAAAGTATCAGTGTAAAAGATGCAGTCCTTGGTCAGTTCCAACTGAACAATTACTGAATATTGAAAGTTTATTTTGAACAGATTTACTATTTAGCAGTGATTACTCATAAGAAAATTCGGCTGGATCTAATTGAACTTTTTCATAAATACCAAAATTGACTCCACGTTTTTTCGGTTAGAAGCCTTAAAATATGTTAACTCGCGTTAAACTTCTGTTGCAAAAATGACGAAAGTTTTGTATCTACCATTTTCGATGGGAATATTTTTAGCGAGCGACCAAGTTTGATTTTTCCTTCCGAAACCATTTTTGCACTGTGGGACTTGACTTGATGGCTAGTACCATGGGTTTTGCTTCTGGTATCAGTCAAATCACCCCTCCAAGTTGGTTTTGAATAAATTTTTTTTAATAAATGTTAAAGGGTTTTAAAAATTAATAAATATATTAACCTTGCCACCAATGTAGATCCGAATCTTTTCCAGAAAAGTCCCAAACAGCTAACTCGAATTCCTTCGAATTTTGTTTGGAACCTTTTTTCTGAATCTGAATTAGGGTTGGAATATTGGGGCCGGGAATTTTGAATAAAACAGAATGTATTTGAGTTTTTTCAAATTTCTACCCTTAACTTGTTCAGTTGAAAATATCTGAGAAAATTTTCCATTGTGACCTTTTAATGCGAACAAATGACGTCGGATCTATATTTGTTTTTGGATTGCAGTAAAAATAAAGACGATTAATTTTACACCTTCGTGTTGAGGTTGACAATCGGCATTTTTTCTGAAAACTGACGACAAGCTGGACATAATAAAGACCGCTGGCCAAGTTTTTATACTTATATGTTCCAATACAACGATGATAGGATTTTCATGTTTATGCGATAATTAAATCAAATGTTTATCGTGTTTTTTGTTTTTCTCATTGGTTAAAATTTAATTATCGATTGTAAAAAGTTACTTTAACGATATTCATATGTCCTACCTATTTAATTGATGAAACGTTGTATACATCAACTGTAATCTTTAAATTGAATTGTTCTATCCTGTCTTGTGGTCAAATATGCAGCTCAATCTTTATTTCTGTTTTCCACTTGAGTCTTGATTTAGCTCAGAAAATTATTTATCATAGACCTATACTATCAGAGACGCAAAAGACTCTGCGCTGCGTAGCCGATGAATTCTGGAACCCGTATTTTGACCGTTAAACCATAAGTAAATAATTATCAAAGCAAACAAACGAACGTATCTCTTGTCCAATACCGGTTTGGAATATGTCTTTTTGCAGTTTGTCAGAACGCAATCTTGTAAAATCGGTGAGCTAGGAAAGTGACAGTTTTTCTTATGAATCATTAAAACCCGAAGCACTTGAAGGAAGTTTAGGAAATTTTTTGATGAACACCTTATAAAAATTAGCTCAATATCGAAAAATTATCGCCTACTGAGTCTTTCTCAGCAAGCGTCATAACTTTGAGAAACGTGACCAATGAAATCGCGGGATTCTCGAATTAAGTTCGATCAACCGAGTATTGTGAATTGGACACTGGCTCAAAGTTATTTAACGTGCTGAGAAAGACTAATTTTATTGAGTCAGAAAGAAATGACAAAAAACAGAAAAACCATATTTTTATTAACTTTTTAATTAATTTTTTCTTTCCTCAAAATATAATAAAATGCATTTTGTATTAATTAATAAATTGTTTTGTTCGAGTAGATTTTCGAATAAAAAAGTCATCATAATTATATGTTTTCATGCCAAATTGCTGAATACTTTTACTGTGGCCCGTATCCGTATAAACAAACTGATAAAATAAAAAATCATTTTGAATATATTACGAACTGCAAGAAATCAATTTGTAAAACTTTATGATATCCCTTGTACACTTCCTGTTCGATTATTTGGTCATATGCTGATTAAATAATTTTTAATCTCCTTTAGTAACGGGAAAAGCGATTGCCCATTCTGTTTTGCTCTGGGCAAAAATCACTCTCAACTGGGGTTTAAAAATATGTAAATCAAGCCTAATAGCTTAGCCTATGGACCATTATCGACAAATACGTGTTAAGGGGATATATGATTAGACTATTATCCTTTAACCAACGGAATCCATCTCAAAAACTTAACTATCTCTATCGCGAGTTCGAATTCCCTATGTTGTCGAAGTGATTGTCTTTAATGAATTGCTTGAGTGATTGACCACACCGATCATTAAGCGGTCAATATTAAGCACGCTTGCTATAAGTTTGAATAAGCTAAACATACTCGCAGTCCAATCCCTAAAACAACATCAGTGGGATTCGAAAGCGCTTATAGTTAATGCCTATAAGTTATAGGCTATAACCTTAAACCTTTTCGTTAATCTATGGATGTGGCGGGCAGATAAGCGGCCTCATGAGTGGCTAAGGAGGGGTCTTAGGAGTGTCAGGATTGGCTCTCAAGCCCGCCACATCCTTGATTAACAAAAGGTGTTAAAGGGATAAAGATACGAAACGTTTTTGAGAATGGGATTCCGTGGTTAAGAAGATATTTACATCCCCGGTAAGAGGGCCCTTTTAAGTAAAGAATACTGATAATTTAGGCTTGATTTACGTAAAATGGTCTTCTTCAGTTTTTTAGAATAAATGAATTTCTAAGCTAGCCTTGAATTAATATGTTCAACATTGAAGTGATCCAAATTACAAAACTTATTAGAAAGTGTCAACACAAGATTGATTGAGATCGTTCAATAATGATGAGCGTTGAACATCTCGTCGAAGCAGAGTGCTCTTTATAAATCCCCAACGTGAGCGTTGATGAGATCTCTAAACAACGAATTAGCTCAGCAATGTACGAGGCAAAACCAGGGTCTACAATTTTCAACGATCCGAAAGGCAATAATATTTTAAAAATAGTGAAGACAATTGTTCTAGTGAATGAGTACGTATTGTGAAGAGAATAGTGAATGACAAAGTCTTATGATAAGATTAATTTAGACCTAAATTTGGTCAAATTTATGTCTTTGATTCGAAGAACGAAATGGCGTATTAAAGTGTGACACCTTTATGCAATATTTATCAGAAGCCGATGTGGGTCAAAATTATAACGAAAAAACTTTTGAAAATGATCGAAAAGCAGATATTGAGCAACTATGTCTTCCCCCAAAACCCAAAATTTTCTGACTGATATCGAATTTTTTAGGCCTATTGTCATGTTTCGTCTGAAAAAATCGATTGTTTTCAGAGTTTAAAAAGCTTTACTTCCCTCGTGAAATAAATGATTTTATTATTTAAAAAAAAGGCACGGAGGCTTTTCACTTTATAATTAATTGTCTTCTGATCCTACTAAGGGGTGAATCACTCCAGGTGATGTTTTTTTTGAAGGGGTAAAACAATTTTTTTCCTTTTGGACAATTTTTTGAGGCTCGGTACGGCTAAACTCATGACGGTAGAAACATTTCTCTCATACTATGAAGAGTCTATCTTGTCTCGCGATTTCATTATGACAGTTTAGTAGGCCATTATTCTCACCAACCCATCTGGTTAACCGCCGTTAACAGCGATTTCCTCAGCTTGTTTTCAAAGAAACAAGATCTAGAGCTTATATCGGAAAGTTTGAGATTTGGTGATAATCCGGAAAGTTGTCCTAATTTTAGTGAATGGCAGCTATTTTCGATTTTTTTGGTTGAATATGTCAAAAATGGTGTTTTTTCGACGTTTTGATTTCAAGGCTTTTTCTGTGGAATCTGCCAGAAACGTCAATTTTCGGAATTAAGAAGCCAAAGGGTTGGTGAACATCGAATGGGCCAGTACTTTTTTCAAGTTTCGGCCTGATTGGCTGTAATTCGAACAAAAAAAGTGCCGCGAAATCGAAAATTTGAACATAAAAGTGAGAATTAGAAAATCTAAGTGCCACCAAAAATCTCGCTTGTATGACGCATTCGGTGAAACGATATTAAGCAACTATGTCTTCATTTTCAACACAGCGTATTTCTAGAAAAAAATGGGGTTTTTCTATAAAATATTACGCTTTAACTCTCTAGCACTGTTTGTGTTGAAATGAGACCATAGTTGCTAATATACAAGGGTGGTAAGGTTTTTTCCCTTCTTTTTTCCAAACTGGTTACACTTGATTTCCGCGTTTTGATTGATGAATCTTGAGAAATCTCCTTCTGACAACCAATCAAAAACGGCGGAAATCAAGTGTAACCAGTTTGGAAAAAAGAAGGTAAAAACGCTTACACCTGTTAGTTTTTCAAGAAAATCGTATACAAGGATCTTTGGTGGCATTAAGATTTTCCTAATTTTCACTTTATAATCAAAATTGTCAATTTCGCGCACTTTTTTGTCGATTTACAGCCAATCAGGCCGCAATTTCGAATAAAGTACTTCCCATTCGATGTTCATCAACCCTGTGAGCTTGTTATTTCCGAAAATGACGGTTCTGGCATTACACAGAAACAGCCCTGTATCAAATACGTCGAAAAAACACCATTTTTCGGCATTTAAACCAGATTGCTGACACCTGAGGCGAAATCGAAACAAAATAGCTCGCCTTCACTAAATTCAGACAATTTTCCGGATTATCACCCATCTCAAAACTTTCCGATATAAGCTCTAGATCCCCTTGTTTCTTTGATAGCTGAGGACTCGTGTTTAAGCCGCCGTTAACCCAGATGGTTGGTGAGTGGTCTTACTGAATTGTTAATGGAATCGCGAGATCAAGGATAGATCTTTCATGTTATTGATGTGAAATGTTCTACCGTCATCAGTTTGGCCGTTTACCCAAGGCCTCCAAAATGTCAAAAATCCACTCACACCACCCCCTTAACCTTCTATCCTTTATCATTTGTAAATTGCGCGCGAAGTCATTTTTAGCACGCTTTTCATGTGATGCAACGTGCATCATGCAACGATTTCCCATTGGAGATTTTTTTACACAATTTGGGAACGATGCTTCAAATGAGTCACTGGTGTGTACACGAAGGCGTTAACTTTGTCGATAATACCTGGTATGTTTTGTGAAATCATCAGGGAAGAAAGACACGACGCAAATTAAGTGTTTTGCTCGTCTTGTGTCACATTTCATATTATACTGATATTGGCTGACGCATTTGGTTTAATTTTTTGATCAGTCAAAATTCAAAATAAAATAACGATTTTTCTACAATGTTAAGGGGGTGGCATAAGTCCAGCAGATTGGTACATTTTTTCAGAGCAATATTTGAAAGAAAAAAAATGTGGAATTTATTTTTTATATGTTCAATAAAAGTGTTCAATTCGTACAAACGTTTACATTTTTATTTTCCTAAACATACTAACATACGTTTAAAAATACAAAAAAAAACACTTTGCCACTGTGCAACATTTTCAACTAACCGACTTACTAGTAGATTTTTTTTAAAGACGACCATATTAATAACTTCAGACTTGTCGGGTGTACTGTCCGCTATTAGTTTACCGTTTTTACTCTGGCAACATGTCAAGAAATTTCTTAAATATCTAAGGTTTTTTTTCATGAAAAAGGGTAAAATTGGCAAAAAGTAGAGAAAAACAAGCATTTTTTTTGAGATAAATTGACCTAATTTTTTACGATTTCAAAGCTGAAACCAAACTCAAATTTTCCTAAAATAGATAAAAATGATTTTTATGAAGCTGAACATATTTTAATCGGTTTCAGCTGAACATAATAAGCATGAAAAAATATACTGACTTATATTTTCGTAAGTTATATTGACTCCAGGATGGTTGGTTTATGCCACTCCCCGAACCTCACCCTCCGTGATAATTCAAACTGACTAATAGCGACTAAGCCTTGAAGAGCTTAAAATAAAAAACATTGCGCAAGACGTGTTTTTCGCCAAATCGTCATGAGTATCTGATTGGTCAGTCCAAACTCGTACCTTACGATGAGGATTCCGAATTTAAATATCTGGGGATTGATGTTTTTTTTACGAAATTTTTATCTTGAAAACATAGGTCACAACAAATTACGGGCATAAGAGTAATTTCTCTGAACACATTAAATTAGCCTAAGGCTATTATACGCAACAGTTTTTTGGAACACAACTCACATTTTTAGAATTTAAAATTGTGGTTCAAAAATAGAATTAAAGGCCCTAACGGGGTATGCGACTCTGATTAATCAAGGCCTTAAACATTCTTCAAATGATACAGGGTGATAATTAAGTGTACTACGATTTTTCTAAGTATTTTTTTAAAAATAAAGTTAAAAATAACAGTTTTCTTAAAATTTCACGTGGCTTCTTTTGAGCCTACTTTTCGAAAAAATCGAAGCACTTTTTTTCGGAAATTCTTTGAAAATGACCAAAAAAATCATATTCCGAGTTTCAGCTGTAAATTGCCAAAATCTCTACATTTGTTCTGAGGAGTTTACGTAATAATTTGGAGCCATTTTGCAAATATATCCCTCGGAGGAGATAGATTTTGAAGTCTGAAATTGTGAAAAATCGTCGGTTATTTGGCGTTCTAAAATTGTTTAGTCACCGGATCAAAAAAAGCTCGTGATTAAAGATTGACATACTACCGTGACGTGATTTGTAAAAATTTGAGCTCAATTTGATATACCGTCCGAGAGGAGATAGATTTTGCAGTTTGGAAAAGGTCATCTTGTTACGATACCTATTGGTGTGATTGTCAAAAATAATTTGTGATGCACTGTTTCGCAAGATTAAGGATAGATCTACAAATAAGCATTTTTGTTTTTTCTCATGAGCTCTTAGAATAGTATATTTCACCGAGAAAATGGCAAATCAGAGTCGCATACCCCTTTAACCGACAGATCGTGACTATTTGTAAAATGCGGAATCTGAGCATTTGATTGGTTGGATTTGCCCAAATCTGACATATGAAATCGCCCTATTCTGCAATCCAGGCTTTTGATTGAGTGCTGGTATCCCGCGTAGTTTGTATCATTCAAATAGTCACGATCTGTCAACTAAGGGCCCTTAAGGGAGTGAGTGTCGCTGATTTGAGCCTTTTACTAGGCTATTTCTCGCCAAAAAACATTTTTTATTTACAGAACCAACATTCGCGGTCAATTTTCAACATACAGATATCTGATACAATCTCACCTACGCACACACACAAACATTTAATAAGCTGCCCCAAGAAACACTAAAAAACTATCTTCTCCGACAGTTTGCATTATTTTTTTCTGTTTTTTCGTGTCAGGCTAAAAAACACGGCTTTAAAGCACCAATACAAACAATCGATCACGCCCCTTTTTTGAATTTTTGTTTTCGACGGTCAAAAAAGCCAAAAAACGAAAATCAAAAATGAGTTTGAAAGGCTCCGTAAAAAGATATTTCATCCCACAATTTTGAACACAAAACTTCAGTTCATACTTATCAGGGAAGCTAAAGAGTTGTTTAACAATCAATCACCTCATTTTTTTAGCATTTTTGATTCGGCGTGTTTTGGAGGCAATATCAATAATTCATTTTTATGCTGAATTTTAACAAAATCTCTGACACCAAAATATTGAAAGTTGATTAAAATGTCCAAAAATTATTTTTTACTTAAATTTAACCATTTGTTAGGTCCGTGATGACTGAAAAGGGGGCCATTTTAAAAAATTATCGCTTTACCAAAAAAAATCAAAATTTTCAAAATTTTTTGTTTTTGTTTTTTGGCCTTCAAAAGCAAAATTTTCAAAAAATTGCGTGAGAAGTTGTTTGTGTTGCTGCTCTGTAGCCTGACACAAAAAAATCTGAAAAAAACGATGTAAATTGAAGGACGAGATAGTTTATTAGTCTTTCTCGGAGAGGTTTAGTAAAGGATGCAGTGTGTGCGTAGGTGTTTTTGTATCAGATAACTGTAACTTTCAAAATTATTGCGAAGAGTTTTTCTTCAAGTTCAAAAAGTTTTTACAATATAAGCTTGGCCAGTTTGACGAGAAATCGCGTAGTTGAAGGTCCAAATCAGCGAGACCCACTCCCTTAATCCATAGCTCTTAAAATTTTCAAGAACAAAATTGACATCTCATGCCTTGACAGTACTTTTTTTCGCTCTCAGAAATTGAATATTAATTTTACTTATTGTTATCCTTTCCGTTAATTTCGAATAACTGCCGTTTATTCCAAAACATCAATATTTCATTTTGATCAAGGATTTCCACTTTTGTTTGTTGAATATTGATTTTTTGAAGAAATAAATCTAAAATAATTATTAAACCTAATCAAATATTTATTTATTGCATTTAGAACGCATCACTCTTAGGGTGGACGTGATTAAAGCATTTCCGTGTCATAGGAATTGGGGGAAAATCTGAGGAAGGGGGTATTTTTTTTGACAAAATTTTTTTTGAAAATATTTTCGAAATTTTTTGGTTCTTCCTCCTGATTGGCAGGAATAAAAGTTGTAATTTGAGTCATTTTGACAATCGATCGCGTCCACACTGATCACTTTACTCGTAGATATAATGCCCCATATTTTATTTTTTCGGAAGCAAACCGATTAGAAAAATTTAAATACAATAAAAATTAAGTGTCTACCATATATATGGATCTCGAGAAACAGCTCCCGTCGGTTACTCCCTTAAGTCATAAAGTCCTCGGTATAATTAACTCGTAGACTTTAGACATGAATCTGTACCC